>JAWPHD010022052.1:0-26325 GCA_037043455.1 Cyrtodaria siliqua
GCGTGCCATAGAGTGTCCGTTTCATTTCTGACTTGTGCATATCTGTTGAAAGTACGTATACATATGAAAAACTTACGGTGGAACGCATTGTTGGCTTGTAATGGCTTGTACATGCAACTTCTGGGCTCACTTGAGAAGCGATTAACGTTGTGTCTTGATACAGGTTTGCTGCAATAATTATAACAATAGTCATATTAACAATCATAACAACAAGCCAGATAATATTGTACATATTCTTTACGTATTACTATTATGAATAATAATCATATGTACTATCAGATCGAATAAAAAAACTAAGTTATCTCTGTTTGTCCTATTTTTCCGTACACGTATTACGTCCCTTGGCAATGAAATGTCAACAAGTATCATTCTGCGTGCCATAGAGTGCACATTTCATTTCTGATGTGTGCATATCTGTTGAAAGTGCGTATACATATGAAAAACTTACGGTGGAACGCATTGTTGGCTTGTCATGGCTTGTACATGCAACTTCTGGGCTCACTTGAAAAGCGATTAACGTTGTGTCTTGATACAGGTTGGCTGCAATAATTATAACAATAGTCATATTAACAATCATAACAACAAGCCAGATAATATTGTACATATTCTTTACGTATTACTATTATGAATAATAATCATATGTACTATCAGATCGCGTAAAAATCTAAGTTATCTCTGTTTGTCCTATTTTCCCGTACACGTATTACGTCCCTTGGCAATGAAATGTCAACAAGTATCATTCTGCGTGCCATAGAGTGCCCGTTTCATTTCTGACTTGTGCATATCTGTTGAAAGTACGTATACATATGAAAAACTTACGGTGGAACGCATTGTTGGCTTGTCATGGCTTGTACATGCAACTTCTGGGCTCACTTGAGAAGCGATTAACGTTGTGTCTTGATACAGGTTTGCTGCAATAATTATAACAATAGTCATATTAACAATCATAACAACAAGCCAGATAATATTGTACATATTCTATACGTATTACTATTATGAATAATAATCATATGTACTATCAGATCGCGTAAAAATCTAAGTTATCTCTGTTTGTCCTATTTTCCCGTACACGTATTACGTCCCTTGGCAATGAAATGTCAACAAGTATCATTCTGCGTGCCATAGAGTTCCCGTTTCATTTATGACTTGTGCATATCTGTTGAAAGTACGTATACATATGATAAACTTACGGTGGAACGCAATGTTGGCTTGTCATGGCTTGTACATGCAACTTCTGGGCTCACTTGAGAAGCGATTAACGTTGTGTCTTGATACAGGTTTGCTGCAATAATTATAACAATAGTCATATTAACAATCATAACAACAAGCCAGATAATATTGTACATATTCTATACGTATTACTATTATGAATAATAATCATATGTACTATCAGATCGCGTAAAAATCTAAGTTATCTCTGTTTGTCCTATTTTCCCGTACACGTATTACGTCCCTTGGTAATGAAATGTCAACAAGTATCATTCTGCGTGCCATAGAGTGCCCGTTTCATTTCTGACTTGTGCATATCTGTTGAAAGTACGTATACATATGAAAAACTTACGGTGGAACGCATTGTTGGCTTGTCATGGCTTGTACATGCAACTTCTGGGCTCACTTGAGAAGCGATTAACGTTGTGTCTTGATACAGGTTTGCTGCAATAATTATAACAATAGTCATATTAACAATCATAACAACAAGCCAGATAATATTGTACATATTCTTTACGTATTACTATTATGAATAATAATCATATGTACTATCAGATCGCGTAAAAATCTAAGTTATCTCTGTTTGTCCTATTTTCCCGTACACGTATTACGTCCCTTGGCAATGAAATGTCAACAAGTATCATTCTGCGTGCCATAGAGTGCACGTTTCATTTCTGATGTGTGCATATCTGTTGAAAGTGCGTATACATATGAAAAACTTACGGTGGAACGCATTGTTGGCTTGTCATGGCTTGTACATGCAACTTCTGGGCTCACTTGAAAAGCGATTAACGTTGTGTCTTGATACAAGTTTGCTGCAATAATTATAACAATAGTCATATTAACAATCATAACAACAAGCCAGATAATATTGTACATATTCTATACGTATTACTATTATGAATAATAATCATATGTACTATCAGATCGCGTAAAAATCTAAGTTATCTCTGTTTGTCCTATTTTCCCGTACACGTATTACGTCCCTTGGCAATGAAATGTCAACAAGTATCATTCTGCGTGCCATAGAGTGCCCGTTTCATTTCTGACTTGTGCATATCTGTTGAAAGTACGTATACATATGAAAAACTTACGGTGGAACGCATTGTTGGCTTGTCATGGCTTGTACATGCAACTTCTGGGCTCACTTGAGAAGCGATTAACGTTGTGTCTTGATACAGGTTTGCTGCAATAATTATAACAATAGTCATATTAACAATCATAACAACAAGCCAGATAATATTGTACATATTCTTTACGTATTACTATTATGAATAATAATCATATGTACTATCAGATCGCGTAAAAATCTAAGTTATCTCTGTTTGTCCTATTTTTCCGTACACGTATTACGTCCCTTGGCAATGAAATGTCAACAAGTATCATTCTGCGTGCCATAGAGTGCACGTTTCATTTCTGATGTGTGCATATCTGTTGAAAGTGCATATACATATGAAAAACTTACGGTGGAACGCATTGTTGGCTTGTCATGGCTTGTACATGCAACTTCTGGGCTCACTTGAAAAGCGATTAATGTGGGTCTTGATACAGGTTTGCTGCAATAATTATAACAATAGTCATATTAACAATCATAACAACAAGCCAGATAATATTGTACATATTCTATACGTATTACTATTATGAATAATAATCATATGTACTATCAGATCGCGTAAAAATCTAAGTTATCTCTGTTTGTCCTATTTTCCCGTACACGTATTACGTCCCTTGGCAATGAAATGTCAACAAGTATCATTCTGCGTGCCATAGAGTGCCCGTTTCATTTCTGACTTGTGCATATCTGTTGAAAGTACGTATACATATGAAAAACTTACGGTGGAACGCATTGTTGGCTTGTCATGGCTTGTACATGCAACTTCTGGGCTCACTTGAAAAGCGATTAACGTTGTGTCTTGATACAGGTTTGCTGCAATAATTATAACAATAGTCATATTAACAATCATAACAACAAGCCAGATAATATTGTACATATTATATACGTATTACTATTATGAATAATAATCATATGTACTATCAGATCGCGTAAAAATCTAAGTTATCTCTGTTTGTCCTATTTTCCCGTGCACGTATTACGTCCCTTGGCAATGAAATGTCAACAAGTATCATTCTGCGTGCCATAGAGTGCCCGTTTCATTTCTGACTTGTGCATATCTGTTGAAAGTACGTATACATATGAAAAACTTACGGTGGAACGCATTGTTGGCTTGTCATGGCTTGTACATGCAACTTATGGGCTCACTTGAGAAGCGATTAACGTTGTGTCTTGATACAGGTTTGCTGCAATAATTCTAACAATAGTCATATTAACAATCATAACAACTAGCCAGATAATATTGTACATATTCTTTACGTATTACTATTATGAATAATAATCATATGTACTATCAGATCGCGTAAAAATCTAAGTTATCTCTGTTTGTCCTATTTTCCCGTACACGTATTACGTCCCTTGGCAATGAAATGTCAACAAGTATTATTCTGCGTGCCATAGAGTGCCCGTTTCATTTCTGACTTGTGCATATCTGTTGAAAGTACGTATACATATGAAAAACTTACGGTGGAACGCATTGTTGGCTTGTCATGGCTTGTACATGCAACTTCTGGGCTCACTTGAAAAGCGATTAACGTTGTGTCTTGATACAGGTTTGCTGCAATAATTTATAACAATAGTCATATTAACAATCATAACAACAAGCCAGATAATATTGTACATATTCAATACGTATTACTATTATGAATAATAATCATATGTACTATCAGATCGCGTAAAAATCTAAGTTATCTCTGTTTGTCCTATTTTCCCGTACACGTATTACGTCCCTTGGCAATGAAATGTCAACAAGTATCATTCTGCGTGCCATAGAGTGCCCGTTTCATTTCTGACTTGTGCATATCTGTTGAAAGTACGTATACATATGAAAAACTTACGGTGGAACGCATTGTTGGCTTGTCATGGCTTGTACATGCAACTTCTGGGCTCACTTGAGAAGCGATTAACGTTGTGTCTTGATACAGGTTTGCTGCAATAATTATAACAATAGTCATATTAACAATCATAACAACAAGCCAGATAATATTGTACATATTCTTTACGTATTACTATTATGAATAATAATCATATGTACTATCAGATCGCGTAAAAATCTAAGTTATCTCTGTTTGTCCTATTTTTCCGTACACGTATTACGTCCCTTGGCAATGAAATGTCAACAAGTATCATTCTGCGTGCCATAGAGTGCACGTTTCATATCTGATGTGTGCATATCTGTTGAAAGTGCATATACATATGAAAAACTTACGGTGGAACGCATTGTTGGCTTGTCATGGCTTGTACATGCAACTTCTGGGCTCACTTGAAAAGCGATTAATGTGGGTCTTGATACAGGTTTGCTGCAATAATTATAACAATAGTCATATTAACAATCATAACAACAAGCCAGATAATATTGTACATATTCTATACGTATTACTATTATGAATAATAATCATATGTACTATCAGATCGCGTAAAAATCTAAGTTATCTCTGTTTGTCCTATTTTCCCGTGCACGTATTACGTCCCTTGGCAATGAAATGTCAACAAGTATCATTCTGCGTGCCATAGAGTGCCCGTTTCATTTCTGACTTGTGCATATCTGTTGAAAGTACGTATACATATGAAAAACTTACGGTGGAACGCATTGTTGGCTTGTCATGGCTTGTACATGCAACTTCTGGGCTCACTTGAGAAGCGATTAACGTTGTGTCTTGATACAGGTTTGCTGCAATAATTCTAACAATAGTCATATTAACAATCATAACAACTAGCCAGATAATATTGTACATATTCTTTACGTATTACTATTATGAATAATAATCATATGTACTATCAGATCGCGTAAAAATCTAAGTTATCTCTGTTTGTCCTATTTTCCCGTACACGTATTACGTCCCTTGGCAATGAAATGTCAACAAGTATCATTCTGCGTGCCATAGAGTGCCCGTTTCATTTCTGACTTGTGCATATCTGTTGAAAGTACGTATACATATGAAAAACTTACGGTGGAACGCATTGTTGGCTTGTCATGGCTTGTACATGCAACTTCTGGGCTCACTTGAGAAGCGATTAACGTTGTGTCTTGATACAGGTTTGCTGCAATAATTATAACAATAGTCATATTAACAATCATAACAACAAGCCAGATAATATTGTACATATTCTATACGTATTACTATTATGAATAATAATCATATGTACTATCAGATCGCGTAAAAATCTAAGTTATCTCTGTTTGTCCTATTTTCCCGTACACGTATTACGTCCCTTGGCAATGAAATGTCAACAAGTATCATTCTGCGTGCCATAGAGTGCCCGTTTCATTTCTGACTTGTGCATATCTGTTGAAAGTACGTATACATATGAAAAACTTACGGTGGAACGCATTGTTGGCTTGTCATGGCTTGTACATGCAACTTCTGGGCTCACTTGAGAAGCGATTAACGTTGTGTCTTGATACAGGTTTGCTGCAATAATTATAACAATAGTCATATTAACAATCATAACAACAAGCCAGATAATATTGTACATATTCTTTACGTATTACTATTATGAATAATAATCATATGTACTATCAGATCGCGTAAAAATCTAAGTTATCTCTGTTTGTCCTATTTTCCCGTACACGTATTACGTCCCTTGGCAATGAAATGTCAACAAGTATCATTCTGCGTGCCATAGAGTGCACGTTTCATTTCTGATGTGTGCATATCTGTTGAAAGTGCGTATACATATGAAAAACTTACGGTGGAACGCATTGTTGGCTTGTCATGGCTTGTACATGCAACTTCTGGGCTCACTTGAGAGGCGATTAACGTTGTGTCTTGATACAGGTTTGCTGCAATAATTATAACAATAGTCATATTAACAATCATAACAACAAGCCAGATAATATTGTACATATTCTTTACGTATTACTATTATGAATAATAATCATATGTACTATCAGATCGCGTAAAAATCTAAGTTATCTCTGTTTGTCCTATTTTTCCGTACACGTATTACGTCCCTTGGCAATGAAATGTCAACAAGTATCATTCTGCGTGCCATAGAGTGCACGTTTCATATCTGATGTGTGCATATCTGTTGAAAGTGCATATACATATGAAAAACTTACGGTGGAACGCATTGTTGGCTTGTCATGGCTTGTACATGCAACTTCTGGGCTCACTTGAAAAGCGATTAATGTGGGTCTTGATACAGGTTTGCTGCAATAATTATAACAATAGTCATATTAACAATCATAACAACAAGCCAGATAATATTGTACATATTCTATACGTATTACTATTATGAATAATAATCATATGTACTATCAGATCGCGTAAAAATCTAAGTTATCTCTGTTTGTCCTATTTTCCCGTACACGTATTACGTCCCTTGGCAATGAAATGTCAACAAGTATCATTCTGCGTGCCATAGAGTGCCCGTTTCATTTCTGACTTGTGCATATCTGTTGAAAGTACGTATACATATGAAAAACTTACGGTGGAACGCATTGTTGGCTTGTCATGGCTTGTACATGCAACTTCTGGGCTCACTTGAAAAGCGATTAACGTTGTGTCTTGATACAGGTTTGCTGCAATAATTATAACAATAGTCATATTAACAATCATAACAACAAGCCAGATAATATTGTATATATTCTATACGTATTACTATTATGAATAATAATCATATGTACTATCAGATCGCGTAAAAATCTAAGTTATCTCTGTTTGTCCTATTTTCCCGTGCACGTATTACGTCCCTTGGCAATGAAATGTCAACAAGTATCATTCTGCGTGCCATAGAGTGCCCGTTTCATTTCTGACTTGTGCATATCTGTTGAAAGTACGTATACATATGAAAAACTTACGGTGGAACGCATTGTTGGCTTGTCATGGCTTGTACATGCAACTTCTGGGCTCACTTGAGAAGCGATTAACGTTGTGTCTTGATACAGGTTTGCTGCAATAATTCTAACAATAGTCATATTAACAATCATAACAACTAGCCAGATAATATTGTACATATTCTTTACGTATTACTATTATGAATAATAATCATATGTACTATCAGATCGCGTAAAAATCTAAGTTATCTCTGTTTGTCCTATTTTCCCGTACACGTATTACGTCCCTTGGCAATGAAATGTCAACAAGTATTATTCTGCGTGCCATAGAGTGCCCGTTTCATTTCTGACTTGTGCATATCTGTTGAAAGTACGTATACATATGAAAAACTTACGGTGGAACGCATTGTTGGCTTGTCATGGCTTGTACATGCAACTTCTGGGCTCACTTGAAAAGCGATTAACGTTGTGTCTTGATACAGGTTTGCTGCAATAATTATAACAATAGTCATATTAACAATCATAACAACAAGCCAGATAATATTGTACATATTCAATACGTATTACTATTATGAATAATAATCATATGTACTATCAGATCGCGTAAAAATCTAAGTTATCTCTGTTTGTCCTATTTTCCCGTACACGTATTACGTCCCTTGGCAATGAAATGTCAACAAGTATCATTCTGCGTGCCATAGAGTGCCCGTTTCATTTCTGACTTGTGCATATCTGTTGAAAGTACGTATACATATGAAAAACTTACGGTGGAACGCATTGTTGGCTTGTCATGGCTTGTACATGCAACTTCTGGGCTCACTTGAGAAGCGATTAACGTTGTGTCTTGATACAGGTTTGCTGCAATAATTATAACAATAGTCATATTAACAATCATAACAACAAGCCAGATAATATTGTACATATTCTTTACGTATTACTATTATGAATAATAATCATATGTACTATCAGATCGCGTAAAAATCTAAGTTATCTCTGTTTGTCCTATTTTCCCGTACACGTATTACGTCCCTTGGCAATGAAATGTCAACAAGTATCATTCTGCGTGCCATAGAGTGCACGTTTCATTTCTGATGTGTGCATATCTGTTGAAAGTGCGTATACATATGAAAAACTTACGGTGGAACGCATTGTTGGCTTGTCATGGCTTGTACATGCAACTTCTGGGCTCACTTGAGAGGCGATTAACGTTGTGTCTTGATACAGGTTTGCTGCAATAATTATAACAATAGTCATATTAACAATCATAACAACAAGCCAGATAATATTGTACATATTCTATACGTATTACTATTATGAATAATAATCATATGTACTATCAGATCGCGTAAAAATCTAAGTTATCTCTGTTTGTCCTATTTTCCCGTGCACGTATTACGTCCCTTGGCAATGAAATGTCAACAAGTATCATTCTGCGTGCCATAGAGTGCCCGTTTCATTTCTGACTTGTGCATATCTGTTGAAAGTGCGTATACATATGAAAAACTTACGGTGGAACGCATTGTTGGCTTGTCATGGCTTGTACATGCAACTTCTGGGCTCACTTGAGAAGCGATTAACGTTGTGTCTTGATACAGGTTTGCTGCAATAATTCTAACAATAGTCATATTAACAATCATAACAACTAGCCAGATAATATTGTACATATTCTTTACGTATTACTATTATGAATAATAATCATATGTACTATCAGATCGCGTAAAAATCTAAGTTATCTCTGTTTGTCCTATTTTCCCGTACACGTATTACGTCCCTTGGCAATGAAATGTCAACAAGTATCATTCAGCGTGCCATAGAGTGCCCGTTTCATTTCTGACTTGTGCATATCTGTTGAAAGTACGTATACATATGAAAAACTTACGGTGGAACGCATTGTTGGCTTGTCATGGCTTGTACATGCAACTTCGGGCTCACTTGAAAAGCGATTAACGTTGTGTCTTGATACAGGTTTGCTGCAATAATTATAACAATAGTCATATTAACAATCATAACAACAAGCCAGATAATATTGTACATATTCTATACGTATTACTATTATGAATAATAATCATATGTACTATCAGATCGCGTAAAAATCTAAGTTATCTCTGTTTGTCCTATTTTCCAGTGCACGTATTACGTCCCTTGGCAATGAAATGTCAACAAGTATCATTCTGCGTGCCATAGAGTGCCCGTTTCATTTCTGACTTGTGCATATCTGTTGAAAGTACGTATACATATGAAAAACTTACGGTGGAACGCATTGTTGGCTTGTCATGGCTTGTACATGCAACTTCTGGGCTCACTTGAGAAGCGATTAACGTTGTGTCTTGATACAGGTTTGCTGCAATAATTCTAACAATAGTCATATTAACAATCATAACAACTAGCCAGATAATATTGTACATATTCTTTACGTATTACTATTATGAATAATAATCATATGTACTATCAGATCGCGTAAAAATCTAAGTTATCTCTGTTTGTCCTATTTTCCCGTACACGTATTACGTCCCTTGGCAATGAAATGTCAACAAGTATTATTCTGCGTGCCATAGAGTGCCCGTTTCATTTCTGACTTGTGCATATCTGTTGAAAGTACGTATACATATGAAAAACTTACGGTGGAACGCATTGTTGGCTTGTCATGGCTTGTACATGCAACTTCTGGGCTCACTTGAAAAGCGATTAACGTTGTGTCTTGATACAGGTTTGCTGCAATAATTATAACAATAGTCATATTAACAATCATAACAACAAGCCAGATAATATTGTACATATTCAATACGTATTACTATTATGAATAATAATCATATGTACTATCAGATCGCGTAAAAATCTAAGTTATCTCTGTTTGTCCTATTTTCCCGTACACGTATTACGTCCCTTGGCAATGAAATGTCAACAAGTATCATTCTGCGTGCCATAGAGTGCCCGTTTCATTTCTGACTTGTGCATATCTGTTGAAAGTACGTATACATATGAAAAACTTACGGTGGAACGCATTGTTGGCTTGTCATGGCTTGTACATGCAACTTCTGGGCTCACTTGAGAAGCGATTAACGTTGTGTCTTGATACAGGTTTGCTGCAATAATTATAACAATAGTCATATTAACAATCATAACAACAAGCCAGATAATATTGTACATATTCTTTACGTATTACTATTATGAATAATAATCATATGTACTATCAGATCGCGTAAAAATCTAAGTTATCTCTGTTTGTCCTATTTTCCCGTACACGTATTACGTCCCTTGGCAATGAAATGTCAACAAGTATCATTCTGCGTGCCATAGAGTGCACGTTTCATTTCTGATGTGTGCATATCTGTTGAAAGTGCGTATACATATGAAAAACTTACGGTGGAACGCATTGTTGGCTTGTCATGGCTTGTACATGCAACTTCCGGGCTCACTTGAGAGGCGATTAACGTTGTGTCTTGATACAGGTTTGCTGCAATAATTATAACAATAGTCATATTAACAATCATAACAACAAGCCAGATAATATTGTACATATTCTATACGTATTACTATTATGAATAATAATCATATGTACTATCAGATCGCGTAAAAATCTAAGTTATCTCTGTTTGTCCTATTTTCCCGTGCACGTATTACGTCCCTTGGCAATGAAATGTCAACAAGTATCATTCTGCGTGCCATAGAGTGCCCGTTTCATTTCTGACTTGTGCATATCTGTTGAAAGTGCGTATACATATGAAAAACTTACGGTGGAACGCATTGTTGGCTTGTCATGGCTTGTACATGCAACTTCTGGGCTCACTTGAGAAGCGATTAACGTTGTGTCTTGATACAGGTTTGCTGCAATAATTCTAACAATAGTCATATTAACAATCATAACAACTAGCCAGATAATATTGTACATATTCTTTACGTATTACTATTATGAATAATAATCATATGTACTATCAGATCGCGTAAAAATCTAAGTTATCTCTGTTTGTCCTATTTTCCCGTACACGTATTACGTCCCTTGGCAATGAAATGTCAACAAGTATCATTCAGCGTGCCATAGAGTGCCCGTTTCATTTCTGACTTGTGCATATCTGTTGAAAGTACGTATACATATGAAAAACTTACGGTGGAACGCATTGTTGGCTTGTCATGGCTTGTACATGCAACTTCTGGGCTCACTTGAGAAGCGATTAACGTTGTGTCTTGATACAGGTTTGCTGCAATAATTATAACAATAGTCATATAAACAATCATAACAACAAGCCAGATAATATTGTACATATTCTATACGTATTACTATTATAAATAATAATCATATGTACTATCAGATCGCGTAAAAATCTAAGTTATCTCTGTTTGTCCTATTTTACCGTACACGTATTACGTCCCTTGGCAATGAAATGTCAACAAGTATCATTCTGCGTGCCATAGAGTGCCCGTTTCATTTCTGACTTGTGCATATCTGTTGAAAGTACGTATACATATGAAAAACTTACGGTGGAACGCATTGTTGGCTTGTCATGGCTTGTACATGCAACTTCTGGGCTCACTTGAGAGGCGATTAACGTTGTGTCTTGATACAGGTTTGCTGCAATAATTATAACAATAGTCATATTAACAATCATAACAACAAGCCAGATAATATTGTACATATTCTATACGTATTACTATTATGAATAATAATCATATGTACTATCAGATCGCGTAAAAATCTAAGTTATATCTGTTTGTCCTATTTTCCCGTACACGTATTACGTCCCTTGGCAATGAAATGTCAACAAGTATCATTCTGCGTGCCATAGAGTGCCCGTTTCATTTCTGACTTGTGCATATCTGTTGAAAGTACGTATACATATGAAAAACTTACGGTGGAACGCATTGTTGGCTTGTCATGGCTTGTACATGCAACTTCTGGGCTCACTTGAGAAGCGATTAACGTTGTGTCTTGATACAGGTTTGCTGCAATAATTCTAACAATAGTCATATTAACAATCATAACAACTAGCCAGATAATATTGTACATATTCTTTACGTATTACTATTATGAATAATAATCATATGTACTATCAGATCGCGTAAAAATCTAAGTTATCTCTGTTTGTCCTATTTTCCCGTACACGTATTACGTCCCTTGGCAATGAAATGTCAACAAGTATCATTCTGCGTGCCATAGAGTGCACGTTTCATTTCTGATGTGTGCATATCTGTTGAAAGTGCGTATACATATGAAAAACTTACGGTGGAACGCATTGTTGGCTTGTCATGGCTTGTACATGCAACTTCTGGGCTCACTTGAAAAGCGATTAACGTTGTGTCTTGATACAGGTTTGCTGCAATAATTATAACAATAGTCATATTAACAATCATAACAACAAGCCAGATAATATTGTACATATTATATACGTATTACTATTATGAATAATAATCATATGTACTATCAGATCGCGTAAAAATCTAAGTTATCTCTGTTTGTCCTATTTTCCCGTACACGTATTACGTCCCTTGGCAATGAAATGTCAACAAGTATCATTCTGCGTGCCATAGAGTGCCCGTTTCATTTCTGACTTGTGCATATCTGTTGAAAGTACGTATACATATGAAAAACTTACGGTGGAACGCATTGTTGGCTTGTCATGGCTTGTACATGCAACTTCTGGGCTCACTTGAGAAGCGATTAACGTTGTGTCTTGATACAGGTTTGCTGCAATAATTATAACAATAGTCATATTAACAATCATAACAACAAGCCAGATAATATTGTACATATTCTATACGTATTACTATTATGAATAATAATCATATGTACTATCAGATAGCGTAAAAATCTAAGTTATCTCTGTTTGTCCTATTTTCCCGTACACGTATTACGTCCCTTGGCAATGAAATGTCAACAAGTATCATTCTGCGTGCCATAGAGTGCACGTTTCATTTCTGATGTGTGCATATCTGTTGAAAGTGCGTATACATATGAAAAACTTACGGTGGAACGCATTGTTGGCTTGTCATGGCTTGTACATGCAACTTCTGGGCTCACTTGAAAAGCGATTAACGTTGTGTCTTGATACAGGTTTGCTGCAATAATTATAACAATAGTCATATTAACAATCATAACAACAAGCCAGATAATATTGTACATATTATATACGTATTACTATTATGAATAATAATCATATGTACTATCAGATCGCGTAAAAATCTAAGTTATCTCTGTTTGTCCTATTTTCCCGTACACGTATTACGTCCCTTGGCAATGAAATGTCAACAAGTATCATTCTGCGTGCCATAGAGTGCCCGTTTCATTTCTGACTTGTGCATATCTGTTGAAAGTACGTATACATATGATAAACTTACGGTGGAACGCAATGTTGGCTTGTCATGGCTTGTACATGCAACTTCTGGGCTCACTTGAGAAGCGATTAACGTTGTGTCTTGATACAGGTTTGCTGCAATAATTATAACAATAGTCATATTAACAATCATAACAACAAGCCAGATAATATTGTACATATTCTATACGTATTACTGTTATGAATAATAATCATATGTACTATCAGATCGCGTAAAAATCTAAGTTATCTCTGTTTGTCCTATTTTCCCGTACACGTATTACGCCCCTTGGCAATGAAATGTCAACAAGTATCATTCTGCGTGCCATAGAGTGCACGTTTCATTTCTGATGTGTGCATATCTGTTGAAAGTGCGTATACATATGAAAAACTTACGGTGGAACGCATTGTTGGCTTGTCATGGCTTGTACATGCAACTTCTGGGCTCACTTGAAAAGCGATTAACGTTGTGTCTTGATACAGGTTTGCTGCAATAATTATAACAATAGTCATATTAACAATCATAACAACAAGCCAGATAATATTGTACATATTATATACGTATTACTATTATGAATAATAATCATATGTACTATCAGATCGCGTAAAAATCTAAGTTATCTCTGTTTGTCCTATTTTCCCGTACACGTATTACGTCCCTTGGCAATGAAATGTCAACAAGTATCATTCTGCGTGCCATAGAGTGCCCGTTTCATTCTGACTTGTGCATATCTGTTGAAAGTACGTATACATATGAAAAACTTACGGTGGAACGCATTGTTGGCTTGTCATGGCTTGTACATGCAACTTCTGGGCTCACTTGAAAAGCGATTAACATTGTGTCTTGATACAGGTTTGCTACAATAATTATAACAATAGTCATATTAACAATCATAACAACAAGCCAGATAATATTGTACATATTCTATACGTATTACTATTATGAATAATAATCATATGTACTATCAGATAGCGTAAACATCTAAGTTATCTCTGTTTGTCCTATTTTCCCGTACACGTATTACGTCCCTTGGCAATGAAATGTCAACAAGTATCATTCTGCGTGCCATAGAGTGCCCGTTTCATTTCTGACTTGTGCATATCTGTTGAAAGTACGTATACATATGAAAAACTTACGGTGGAACGCATTGTTGGCTTGTCATGGCTTGTACATGCAACTTCTGGGCTCACTTGAGAAGCGATTAACGTTGTGTCTTGATACAGGTTTGCTGCAATAATTATAACAATAGTCATATTAACAATCATAACAACAAGCCAGATAATATTGTACATATTCTTTACGTATTACTATTATGAATAATAATCATATGTACTATCAGATCGCGTAAAAATCTAAGTTATCTCTGTTTGTCCTATTTTCCCGTACACGTATTACGTCCCTTGGCAATGAAATGTCAACAAGTATCATTCTGCGTGCCATAGAGTGCCCGTTTCATTTCTGACTTGTGCATATCTGTTGAAAGTACGTATACATATGAAAAACTTACGGTGGAACGCATTGTTGGCTTGTCATGGCTTGTACATGCAACTTCTGGGCTCACTTGAAAAGCGATTAACATTGTGTCTTGATACAGGTTTGCTACAATAATTATAACAATAGTCATATTAACAATCATAACAACAAGCCAGATAATATTGTACATATTCTATACGTATTACTATTATGAATAATAATCATATGTACTATCAGATAGCGTAAAAATCTAAGTTATCTCTGTTTGTCCTATTTTCCCGTACACGTATTACGTCCCTTGGCAATGAAATGTCAACAAGTATCATTCTGCGTGCCATAGAGTGCCCGTTTCATTTCTGACTTGTGCATATCTGTTGAAAGTACGTATACATATGAAAAACTTACGGTGGAACGCATTGTTGGCTTGTCATGGCTTGTACATGCAACTTCTGGGCTCACTTGAGAAGCGATTAACGTTGTGTCTTGATACAGGTTTGCTGCAATAATTATAACAATAGTCATATTAACAATCATAACAACAAGCCAGATAATATTGTACATATTCTTTACGTATTACTATTATGAATAATAATCATATGTACTATCAGATCGCGTAAAAATCTAAGTTATCTCTGTTTGTCCTATTTTCCCGTACACGTATTACGTCCCTTGGCAATGAAATGTCAACACGTATCATTCTGCGTGCCATAGAGTGCACGTTTCATTTCTGATGTGTGCATATCTGTTGAAAGTGCGTATACATATGAAAAACTTACGGTGGAACGCATTGTTGGCTTGTCATGGCTTGTACATGCAACTTCTGGGCTCACTTGAAAAGCGATTAACGTTGTGTCTTGATACAGGTTTGCTGCAATAATTATAACAATAGTCATATTAACAATCATAACAACAAGCCAGATAATATTGTACATATTCTATACGTATTACTATTATGAATAATAATCATATGTACTATCAGATCGCGTAAAAATCTAAGTTATCTCTGTTTGTCCTATTTTTCCCGTACACGTATTACGTCCCTTGGCAATGAAATGTCAACAAGTATCATTCTGCGTGCCATAGAGTGCCCGTTTCATTTCTGACTTGTGCATATCTGTTGAAAGTACGTATACATATGAAAAACTTACGGTGGAACGCATTGTTGGCTTGTCATGGCTTGTACATGCAACTTCTGGGCTCACTTGAGAAGCGATTAACGTTGTGTCTTGATACAGGTTTGCTGCAATAATTATAACAATAGTCATATTAACAATCATAACAACAAGCCAGATAATATTGTACATATTCTATACGTATTACTATTATGAATAATAATCATATGTACTATCAGATAGCGTAAAAATCTAAGTTATCTCTGTTTGTCCTATTTTCCCGTACACGTATTACGTCCCTTGGCAATGAAATGTCAACAAGTATCATTCTGCGTGCCATAGAGTGCCCGTTTCATTTCTGACTTGTGCATATCTGTTGAAAGTACGTATACATATGATAAACTTACGGTGGAACGCAATGTTGGCTTGTCATGGCTTGTACATGCAACTTCTGGGCTCACTTGAGAAGCGATTAACGTTGTGTCTTGATACAGGTTTGCTGCAATAATTATAACAATAGTCATATTAACAATCATAACAACAAGCCAGATAATATTGTACATATTCTATACGTATTACTGTTATGAATAATAATCATATGTACTATCAGATCGCGTAAAAATCTAAGTTATCTCTGTTTGTCCTATTTTCCCGTACACGTATTACGTCCCTTGGCAATGAAATGTCAACAAGTATCATTCTGCGTGCCATAGAGTGCACGTTTCATTTCTGATGTGTGCATATCTGTTGAAAGTGCGTATACATATGAAAAACTTACGGTGGAACGCATTGTTGGCTTGTCATGGCTTGTACATGCAACTTCTGGGCTCACTTGAAAAGCGATTAACATTGTGTCTTGATACAGGTTTGCTACAATAATTATAACAATAGTCATATTAACAATCATAACAACAAGCCAGATAATATTGTACATATTCTATACGTATTACTATTATGAATAATAATCATATGTACTATCAGATAGCGTAAAAATCTAAGTTATCTCTGTTTGTCCTATTTTCCCGTACACGTATTACGTCCCTTGGCAATGAAATGTCAACAAGTATCATTCTGCGTGCCATAGAGTGCCCGTTTCATTTCTGACTTGTGCATATCTGTTGAAAGTAGGTATACATATGAAAAACTTACGGTGGAACGCATTGTTGGCTTGTCATGGCTTGTACATGCAACTTCTGGGCTCACTTGAGAAGCGATTAACGTTGTGTCTTGATACAGGTTTGCTGCAATAATTATAACAATAGTCATATTAACAATCATAACAACAAGCCAGATAAAATTGTACATATTCTTTACGTATTACTATTATGAATAATAATCATATGTACTATCAGATCGCGTAAAAATCTAAGTTATCTCTGTTTGTCCTATTTTCCCGTACACGTATTACGTCCCTTGGCAATGAAATGTCAACAAGTATCATTCTGCGTGCCATAGAGTGCACGTTCCATTTCTGATGTGTGCATATCTGTTGAAAGTGCGTATACATATGAAAAACTTACGGTGGAACGCATTGTTGGCTTGTCATGGCTTGTACATGCAACTTCTGGGCTCACTTGAAAAGCGATTAACGTTGTGTCTTGATACAGGTTTGCTGCAATAATTATAACAATAGTCATATTAACAATCATAACAACAAGCCAGATAATATTGTACATATTCTATACGTATTACTATTATGAATAATAATCATATGTACTATCAGATCGCGTAAAAATCTAAGTTATCTCTGTTTGTCCTATTTTTCCCGTACACGTATTACGTCCCTTGGCAATGAAATGTCAACAAGTATCATTCTGCGTGCCATAGAGTGCCCGTTTCATTTCTGACTTGTGCATATCTGTTGAAAGTACGTATACATATGAAAAATTTACGGTGGAACGCATTGTTGGCTTGTCATGGCTTGTACATGCAACTTCTGGGCTCACTTGAGAAGCGATTAACGTTGTGTCTTGATACAGGTTTGCTGCAATAATTATAACAATAGTCATATTAACAATCATAACAACAAGCCAGATAATATTGTACATATTCTATACGTATTACTATTATGAATAATAATCATATGTACTATCAGATAGCGTAAAAATCTAAGTTATCTCTGTTTGTCCTATTTTCCCGTACACGTATTACGTCCCTTGGCAATGAAATGTCAACAAGTATCATTCTGCGTGCCATAGAGTGCCCGTTTCATTTCTGACTTGTGCATATCTGTTGAAAGTACGTATACATATGATAAACTTACGGTGGAACGCAATGTTGGCTTGTCATGGCTTGTACATGCAACTTCTGGGCTCACTTGAGAAGCGATTAACGTTGTGTCTTGATACAGGTTTGCTGCAATAATTATAACAATAGTCATATTAACAATCATAACAACAAGCCAGATAATATTGTACATATTCTATACGTATTACTGTTATGAATAATAATCATATGTACTATCAGATCGCGTAAAAATCTAAGTTATCTCTGTTTGTCCTATTTTCCCGTACACGTATTACGTCCCTTGGCAATGAAATGTCAAAAAGTATCATTCTGCGTGCCATAGAGTGCACGTTTCATTTCTGATGTGTGCATATCTGTTGAAAGTGCGTATACATATGAAAAACTTACGGTGGAACGCATTGTTGGCTTGTCATGGCTTGTACATGCAACTTCTGGGCTCACTTGAGAAGCGATTAACGTTGTGTCTTGATACAGGTTTGCTGCAATAATTATAACAATAGTCATATTAACAATCATAACAACAAGCCAGATAATATTGTACATATTCTTTACGTATTACTATTATGAATAACAATCATATGTACTATCAGATCGCGTAAAAATCTAAGTTATCTCTGTTTGTCCTATTTTCCCGTACACGTATTACGTCCCTTGGCAATGAAATGTCAACAAGTATCATTCTGCGTGCCATAGAGTGCCCGTTTCATTTCTGACTTGTGCATATCTGTTGAAAGTACGTATACATATGATAAACTTACGGTGGAATGCAATGTTGGCTTGTCATGGCTTGTACATGCAACTTCTGGGCTCACTTGAGAAGCGATTAACGTTGTGTCTTGATACAGGTTTGCTGCAATAATTATAACAATAGTCATATTAACAATCATAACAACAAGCCAGATAATATTGTACATATTCTATACGTATTACTATTATGAATAATAATCATATGTACTATCAGATCGCGTAAAAATCTAAGTTATCTCTGTTTGTCCTATTTTCCCGTACACGTATTACGTCCCTTGGCAATGAAATGTCAACAAGTATCATTCTGCGTGCCATAGAGTGCCCGTTTAATTTCTGACTTGTGCATATCTGTTGAAAGTACGTATACATATGAAAAACTTACGGTGGAACGCATTGTTGGCTTGTCATGGCTTGTACATGCAACTTCTGGGCTCACTTGAGAAGCGATTAACGTTGTGTCTTGATACAGGTTTGCTGCAATAATTATAACAATAGTCATATTAACAATCATAACAACAAGCCAGATAATATTGTACATATTCTATACGTATTACTATTATGAATAATAATCATATGTACTATCAGATCGCGTAAAAATCTAAGTTATCTCTGTTTGTCCTATTTTCCCGTACACGTATTACGTCCCTTGGCAATGAAATGTCAACAAGTATCATTCTGCGTGCCATAGAGTGCCCGTTTCATTTCTGACTTGTGCATATCTGTTGAAAGTACGTATACATATGATAAACTTACGGTGGAATGCAATGTTGGCTTGTCATGGCTTGTACATGCAACTTCTGGGCTCACTTGAGAAGCGATTAACGTTGTGTCTTGATACAGGTTTGCTGCAATAATTATAACAATAGTCATATTAACAATCATAACAACAAGCCAGATAATATTGTACATATTCTATACGTATTACTATTATGAATAATAATCATATGTACCATCAGATCGCGTAAAAATCTAAGTTATCTCTGTTTGTCCTATTTTCCCGTACACGTATTACGTCCCTTGGCAATGAAATGTCAACAAGTATCATTCTGCGTGCCATAGAGTGCCCGTTTCATTTCTGACTTGTGCATATCTGTTGAAAGTACGTATACATATGAAAAACTTACGGTGGAACGCATTGTTGGCTTGTCATGGCTTGTACATGCAACTTCTGGGCTCACTTGAGAAGCGATTAACGTTGTGTCTTGATACAGGTTTGCTGCAATAATTATAACAATAGTCATATTAACAATCATAACAACAAGCCAGATAATATTGTACATATTCTATACGTATTACTATTATGAATAATAATCATATGTACTATCAGATCGCGTAAAAATCTAAGTTATCTCTGTTTGTCCTATTTTCCCGTACACGTATTACATCCCTTGGCAATGAAATGTCAACAAGTATCATTCTGCGTGCCATAGAGTGCCCGTTTCATTTCTGACTTGTGCATATCTGTTGAAAGTACGTATACATATGATAAACTTACGGTGGAATGCAATGTTGGCTTGTCATGGCTTGTACATGCAACTTCTGGGCTCACTTGAGAAGCGATTAACGTTGTGTCTTGATACAGGTTTGCTGCAATAATTATAACAATAGTCATATTAACAATCATAACAACAAGCCAGATAATATTGTACATATTCTATACGTATTACTATTATGAATAATAATCATATGTACTATCAGATCGCGTAAAAATCTAAGTTATCTCTGTTTGTCCTATTTTCCCGTACACGTATTACGTCCCTTGGCAATGAAATGTCAACAAGTATCATTCTGCGTGCCATAGAGTGCCCGTTTCATTTCTGACTTGTGCATATCTGTTGAAAGTACGTATACATATGAAAAACTTACGGTGGAACGCATTGTTGGCTTGTCATGGCTTGTACATGCAACTTCTGGGCTCACTTGAGAAGCGATTAACGTTGTGTCTTGATACAGGTTTGCTGCAATAATTATAACAATAGTCATATTAACAATCATAACAACAAGCCAGATAATATTGTACATATTCTATACGTATTACTATTATGAATAATAATCATATGTACTATCAGATCGCGTAAAAATCTAAGTTATCTCTGTTTGTCCTATTTTCCCGTACACGTATTACGTCCCTTGGCAATGAAATGTCAACAAGTATCATTCTGCGTGCCATAGAGTGCCCGTTTCATTTCTGACTTGTGCATATCTGTTGAAAGTACGTATACATATGATAAACTTACGGTGGAATGCAATGTTGGCTTGTCATGGCTTGTACATGCAACTTCTGGGCTCACTTGAGAAGCGATTAACGTTGTGTCTTGATACAGGTTTGCTGCAATAATTATAACAATAGTCATATTAACAATCATAACAACTAGCCAGATAATATTGTACATATTCTTTACGTATTACTATTATGAATAATAATCATATGTACTATCAGATCGCGTAAAAATCTAAGTTATCTCTGTTTGTCCTATTTTCCCGTACACGTATTACGTCCCTTGGCAATGAAATGTCAACAAGTATCATTCTGCGTGCCATAGAGTGCCCGTTTCATTTCTGACTTGTGCATATCTGTTGAAAGTACGTATACATATGAAAAACTTACGGTGGAACGCATTGTTGGCTTGTCATGGCTTGTACATGCAACTTCTGGACTCACTTGAGAAGCGATTAACCTTGTGTCTTGATACAGGTTTGCTGCAATAATTATAACAATAGTCATATTAACAATCATAACAACAAGCCAGATAATATTGTACATATTCTATACGTATTACTATTATGAATAATAATCATATGTACTATCAGATCGTGTAAAAATCTAAGTTATCTCTGTTTGTCCTATTTTCCCGTACACGTATTACGTCCCTTGGCAATGAAATGTCAACAAGTATCATTCTGCGTGCCATAGAGTGCCCGTTTCATTTCTGACTTGTGCATATCTGTTGAAAGTACGTATACATATGAAAAACTTACGGTGGAACGCATTGTTGGCTTGTCATGGCTTGTACATGCAACTTCTGGGCTCACTTGAGAAGCGATTAACGTTGTGTCTTGATACAGGTTTGCTGCAATAATTATAACAATAGTCATATTAACAATCATAACAACAAGCCAGATAATATTGTACATATTCTATACGTATTACTATTATGAATAACAATCATATGTACTATCAGATCGCGTAAAAATCTAAGTTATCTCTGTTTGTCCTATTTTCCCGTACACGTATTACGTCCCTTGGCAATGAAATGTCAACAAGTATCATTCTGCGTGCCATAGAGTGCCCGTTTCATTTCTGACTTGTACATATCTGTTGAAAGTACGTATACATATGATAGACTTACGGTGGAACACAATGTTGGCTTGTCATGGCTTGTACATGCAACTTCTGGGCTCACTTGAGAAGCGATTAACGTTGTGTCTTGATACAGGTTTGCTGCAATAATTATAACAATAGTCATATTAACAATCATAACAACAAGCCAGATAATATTGTACATATTCTATACGTATTACTGTTATGAATAATAATCATATGTACTATCAGATCGCGTAAAAATCTAAGTTATCTCTGTTTGTCCTATTTTCCCGTACACGTATTACGTCCCTTGGCAATGAAATGTCAACAAGTATCATTCTGCGTGCCATAGAGTGCCCGTTTCATTTCTGCCTTGTGCATATCTGTTGAAAGTACGTATACATATGATAAACTTACGGTGGAATGCAATGTTGGCTTGTCATGGCTTGTACATGCAACTTCTGGGCTCACTTGAGAAGCGATTAACGTTGTGTCTTGATACAGGTTTGCTGCAATAATTATAACAATAGTCATATTAACAATCATAACAACAAGCCAGATAATATTGTACATATTCTATACGTATTACTATTATGAATAATAATCATATGTACTATCAGATCGCGTAAAAATCTAAGTTATCTCTGTTTGTCCTATTTTCCCGTACACGTATTACGTCCCTTGGCAATGAAATGTCAACAAGTATCATTCTGCGTGCCATAGAGTGCCCGTTTCATTTCTGACTTGTGCATATCTGTTGAAAGTACGTATACATATGAAAAACTTACGGTGGAACGCATTGTTGGCTTGTCATGGCTTGTACATGCAACTTCTGGGCTCACTTGAGAAGCGATTAACGTTGTGTCTTGATACAGGTTTGCTGCAATAATTATAACAATAGTCATATTAACAATCATAACAACAAGCCAGATAATATTGTACATATTCTTTACGTATTACTATTATGAATAATAATCATATGTACTATCAGATCGCGTAAAAATCTAAGTTATCTCTGTTTGTCCTATTTTCCCGTACACGTATTACGTCCCTTGGCAATGAAATGTCAACAAGTATCATTCTGCGTGCCATAGAGTGCCCGTTTCATTTCTGACTTGTGCATATCTGTTGAAAGTACGTATACATATGATAAACTTACGGTGGAATGCAATGTTGGCTTGTCATGGCTTGTACATGCAACTTCTGGGCTCACTTGAGAAGCGATTAACGTTGTGTCTTGATACAGGTTTGCTGCAATAATTATAACAATAGTCATATTAACAATCATAACAACAAGCCAGATAATATTGTACATATTCTATACGTATTACTATTATGAATAACAATCATATGTACTATCAGATCGCGTAAAAATCTAAGTTATCTCTGTTTGTCCTATTTTCCCGTGCACGTATTACGTCCCTTGGCAATGAAATGTCAACAAGTATCATTCTGCGTGCCATAGAGTGCCCGTTTCATTTCTGACTTGTGCATATCTGTTGAAAGTACGTATACATATGATAAACTTACGGTGGAATGCAATGTTGGCTTGTCATGGCTTGTACATGCAACTTCTGGGCTCACTTGAGAAGCGATTAACGTTGTGTCTTGATACAGGTTTGCTGCAATAATTATAACAATAGTCATATTAACAATCATAACAACAAGCCAGATAATATTGTACATATTCTATACGTATTACTATTATGAATAATAATCATATGTACTATCAGATCGCGTAAAAATCTAAGTTATCTCTGTTTGTCCTATTTTCCCGTACACGTATTACGTCCCTTGGCAATGAAATGTCAACAAGTATCATTCTGCGTGCCATAGAGTGCCCGTTTAATTTCTGACTTGTGCATATCTGTTGAAAGTACGTATACATATGAAAAACTTACGGTGGAACGCATTGTTGGCTTGTCATGGCTTGTACATGCAACTTCTGGGCTCACTTGAGAAGCGATTAACGTTGTGTCTTGATACAGGTTTGCTGCAATAATTATAACAATAGTCATATTAACAATCATAACAACAAGCCAGATAATATTGTACATATTCTATACGTATTACTATTATGAATAATAATCATATGTACTATCAGATCGCGTAAAAATCTAAGATATCTCTGTTTGTCCTATGTTCCCGTACACGTATTACGTCCCTTGGCAATGAAATGTCAACAAGTATCATTCTGCGTGCCATAGAGTGCCCGTTTCATTTCTGACTTGTGCATATCTGTTGAAAGTACGTATACATATGATAAACTTACGGTGGAATGCAATGTTGGCTTGTCATGGCTTGTACATGCAACTTCTGGGCTCACTTGAGAAGCGATTAACGTTGTGTCTTGATACAGGTTTGCTGCAATAATTATAACAATAGTCATATTAACAATCATAACAACAAGCCAGATAATATTGTACATATTCTATACGTATTACTATTATGAATAATAATCATATGTACCATCAGATCGCGTAAAAATCTAAGTTATCTCTGTTTGTCCTATTTTCCCGTACACGTATTACGTCCCTTGGCAATGAAATGTCAACAAGTATCATTCTGCGTGCCATAGAGTGCCCGTTTCATTTCTGACTTGTGCATATCTGTTGAAAGTACGTATACATATGAAAAACTTACGGTGGAACGCATTGTTGGCTTGTCATGGCTTGTACATGCAACTTCTGGGCTCACTTGAGAAGCGATTAACGTTGTGTCTTGATACAGGTTTGCTGCAATAATTATAACAATAGTCATATTAACAATCATAACAACAAGCCAGATAATATTGTACATATTCTATACGTATTACTATTATGAATAATAATCATATGTACTATCAGATCGCGTAAAAATCTAAGTTATCTCTGTTTGTCCTATTTTCCCGTACACGTATTACGTCCCTTGGCAATGAAATGTCAACAAGTATCATTCTGCGTGCCATAGAGTGCCCGTTTCATTTCTGACTTGTGCATATCTGTTGAAAGTACGTATACATATGATAAACTTACGGTGGAATGCAATGTTGGCTTGTCATGGCTTGTACATGCAACTTCTGGGCTCACTTGAGAAGCGATTAACGTTGTGTCTTGATACAGGTTTGCTGCAATAATTATAACAATAGTCATATTAACAATCATAACAAAAAGCCAGATAATATTGTACATATTCTATACGTATTACTATTATGAATAATAATCATATGTACTATCAGATCGCGTAAAAATCTAAGTTATCTCTGTTTGTCCTATTTTCCCGTACACGTATTACGTCCCTTGGCAATGAAATGTCAACAAGTATCATTCTGCGTGCCATAGAGTGCCCGTTTCATTTCTGACTTGTGCATATCTGTTGAAAGTACGTATACATATGAAAAACTTACGGTGGAACGCATTGTTGGCTTGTCATGGCTTGTACATGCAACTTCTGGGCTCACTTGAGAAGCGATTAACGTTGTGTCTTGATACAGGTTTGCTGCAATAATTATAACAATAGTCATATTAACAATCATAACAACAAGCCAGATAATATTGTACATATTCTATACGTATTACTATTATGAATAATAATCATATGTACTATCAGATCGCGTAAAAATCTAAGTTATCTCTGTTTGTCCTATTTTCACGTACACGTATTACGTCCCTTGGCAATGAAATGTCAACAAGTATCATTCTGCGTGCCATAGAGTGCCCGTTTCATTTCTGACTTGTGCATATCTGTTGAAAGTACGTATACATATGATAAACTTACGGTGGAATGCAATGTTGGCTTGTCATGGCTTGTACATGCAACTTCTGGGCTCACTTGAGAAGCGATTAACGTTGTGTCTTGATACAGGTTTGCTGCAATAATTATAACAATAGTCATATTAACAATCATAACAACTAGCCAGATAATATTGTACATATTCTTTACGTATTACTATTATGAATAATAATCATATGTACTATCAGATCGCGTAAAAATCTAAGTTATCTCTGTTTGTCCTATTTTCCCGTACACGTATTACGTCCCTTGGCAATGAAATGTC
>JAWPHD010022053.1:0-26319 GCA_037043455.1 Cyrtodaria siliqua
CTGCTCCGTGACGTTCGTTGACGTCGTATTTGTATCAGCAAAGGGCTTAGTTGTTTTTCTTTTATGACATTTCTATTTCGCGAAAGCTCAGGATTTCTCAGTGAAAGAATATTTATGACAGCTCCGAACGATAATTGACAAGAAAGGTAATTGTTTTTTAGAATTATCATTTTTGCCTACATGTTTTTACTTCCTATACATTGACTTACCATAGGATTAATATTTCAAGTTGAATTTTGACAAGAAATGCAATGTTCGGGACATTTTATTGTTTTTTGTTAATTTTACTGGGAATCTTTGGAATATGTTTATAAACACAAACATTATCAATTTTCGTATTACTGATCATAGGAATAATATTTCTAGATGTATTTTGACTGTAAATGCAATTTTTGGGACATTTCATGCTTTTTTTGATGATTTTACGATAATTGACAAGAAAGGTCGTTTTTTGGGACATTTCATTGTTTTTTAGAATTACTATTTTTGCCGACAAGTTTTTACTTCATTAATATAAACTTACCATAATATTTCATTGTGAATTTTGAAAAGAAATGCAATTTTCGGGACATTTTATTGTTTTTTGTTAATTTTACTGGGAATGTTTGGAATATATTTATACATTATCAATTTTATCTACGTATTACTGATCATACGAATAATATTTCTAGATGAAAAAGAATCCACATTAGGTAAACAATATGAGAATGTTTGCCGTGAAAAGTCAATTGATTTGTTGAGAAAATTGATAATTGATGTAATTTTATTATATAATATTAGAAAATCCCAGTAAAAATATATATCAAGTCAAAATATGCAGCGACAATTAGTAATTGATATAAAATGATAAATTCCCTATAATATTATCAAAAAACAACGAAATGTCAAAAATGATGCCTTCCTGTAAATATTCAGTTTGCAATAACATATGAAAAGTCAATCCATATGACGTCATAATACGTAGAGGAACTTGTGTAAAACTTTTATTTTAAGAAAACAAAAAAACATTCCAAAAATTCCCAGTAATGTTATAAAAAAAACACATTGAAATGTCCCAAAAAATGTCTTTCCTGTCTAGATTCAGACTGGTATCACCATAATCGAACTCAGCATACCCAAATAATATAAAAACACTAAGATACCACTTTTACTTAACGTTTAATGATAGCTCTTCTATAGAAATAGGTCTTGTCTATATATATAATTATATATAAAATATATAATTCTGATTTGTTGTGTTTCTATATTTTTCTCGTTGCCAGTTTCGAACCTACGACATAGTTTATTTCAGACCGTAGTCCCTACCACTTGGCTATTGCGGCTGCGCCTCCTTTCTGTTATTTTTGTTGATATTATAACACCTTTATTGGAGTAATAGAGAAAGGGAAGTTGTATTTCAGTGTAAAGGGAAATAACTCAAAAACGTCATACTTACGAAACGACTATTTAAATATCGCACATCGCTGAAAAGTTGGACGCCGAAGCAATAAATAGTCCCATGTTATAGTTGAAGCAACTCAAAAAAAGACAAACTGACTTCACTGCTCCGTGAAGTTCGTTGACGTCGTATTTGTATCAGCAAAGGGCTTAGTTGTTTTTCTTTTATGACATTTCTATTTCGCGAAAGCTCAGGATTTCTCAGTGAAAGAATATTTATGACAGCTCCGAACGATAATTGACAAGAAAGGTAATTGTTTTTTAGAATTATCATTTTTGCCTACATGTTTTTACTTCCTATACATTGACTTACCATAGGATTAATATTTCCAGTTGAATTTTGACAAGAACTGCAATTTTCGGGACATTTTATTGTTTTTTATTAATTTTACTGGGAATCTTTGGAATATGTTTATAAACACAAACATTATCAATTTTCGTATTACTGATCATAGGAATAATATTTCTAGATGTATTTTGACTGTAAATGCAATTTTTGGGACATTTCATGCTTTTTTTGATGATTTTACGATAATTGACGAGAAAGGTCGTTTTTTGGGACATTTCATGCTTTTTTAGAATTACCATTTTTGCCGACATGTTTTTACTTCCTTAATATAAACTTACCATAATATTTCAAGGTGAATTTTGAAAAGAAATGCAATTTTCGGGACATTTTATTGCTTTTTGTTAATTTTACTGGGAATGTTTGGAATATGTTTATACATTATCAATTTTATCTACGTATTACTGATCATACGAATAATATTTCTAGATGAAAAAGAATCCACATTAGGTAAACAATATGAGAATGTTTGCCGTGAAAAGTCAATTGATTTGTTGAGAAAATTGATAATTGATGTAATTTTATTATATTATATTAGGAAATCCCAGTAAAAGTATATATCAAGTCAAAATATGCAGCGACAATTAGTAATTGATATAAAATGTTGATTTAAAATCGTATTCGAAAAATTCCCTATAATATTATCAAAAAACAACGAAATGTCAAAAATGATGCCTTCCTGTAAATATTCAGTTTGCAATAACATATGAAAAGTCAATCAATATGAAGTCATAATACGTACAGGAACTTGTGTAAAACTTTTATTTTAAGAAAACAAAAAAACATTCCAAAAATTCCCAGTAATGTTATAAAAAAACACATTGAAATGTCCCAAAAAACGTCTTTCCTGTCTAGATTCAGACTGGTATCACCATAATCGAACTCAGCATACCCAAATTAATATAAAAACACTACGATACAACTTTTACTTAACGTTTAATGATAGCTCTTCTATAGAAATAGGTCTTGTCTATATATAAAATTATATATAAAATATATAATTCTGATTTGTTGTGTTCCTATATTTTTCTCGTTGCCAGTTTCGAACCTACGACATAGTTTATTTCAGACCGTAGTCCCTACCACTTGGCTATTGCGGCTGCGCCTCCTTTCTGTTATTTTTGTTGATATTATAACACCTTTATTGGAGTAATAGAGAAAGGGAAGTTGTATTTTAGTGTAAAGGGCAATGACTCAAAAACGTCATACTTACGAAACGACTATTTAAATACCGCACATCGCTGAAAAGTTGGACGCCGAAGCAATAAATAGTCCCATGTTATAGTTGAAGCAACTCAAAAAAAGACTAACTGACTTCACTGCTCCGTGACGTTCGTTGACGTCGTATTTGTATCAGCAAAGGGCTTAGTTGTTTTTCTTTTATGACATTTCTATTTCGCGAAAGCTCAGGATTTCTCAGTGAAAGAATATTTATGACAGCTCCGAACGATAATTGACAAGAAAGGTAATTGTTTTTTAGAATTATCATTTTTGCCTACATGTTTTTACTTCCTATACATTGACTTACCATAGGATTAATATTTCAAGTTGAATTTTGACAAGAAATGCAATGTTCGGGACATTTTATTGTTTTTTGTTAATTTTACTGGGAATCTTTGGAATATGTTTATAAACACAAACATTATCAATTTTCGTATTACTGATCATAGGAATAATATTTCTAGATGTATTTTGACTGTAAATGCAATTTTTGGGACATTTCATGCTTTTTTTGATGATTTTACGATAATTGACAAGAAAGGTCGTTTTTTGGGACATTTCATTGTTTTTTAGAATTACTATTTTTGCCGACAAGTTTTTACTTCATTAATATAAACTTACCATAATATTTCATTGTGAATTTTGAAAAGAAATGCAATTTTCGGGACATTTTATTGTTTTTTGTTAATTTTACTGGGAATGTTTGGAATATATTTATACATTATCAATTTTATCTACGTATTACTGATCATACGAATAATATTTCTAGATGAAAAAGAATCCACATTAGGTAAACAATATGAGAATGTTTGCCGTGAAAAGTCAATTGATTTGTTGAGAAAATTGATAATTGATGTAATTTTATTATATAATATTAGAAAATCCCAGTAAAAATATATATCAAGTCAAAATATGCAGCGACAATTAGTAATTGATATAAAATGATAAATTCCCTATAATATTATCAAAAAACAACGAAATGTCAAAAATGATGCCTTCCTGTAAATATTCAGTTTGCAATAACATATGAAAAGTCAATCCATATGACGTCATAATACGTAGAGGAACTTGTGTAAAACTTTTATTTTAAGAAAACAAAAAAACATTCCAAAAATTCCCAGTAATGTTATAAAAAAACACATTGAAATGTCCCAAAAAATGTCTTTCCTGTCTAGATTCAGACTGGTATCACCATAATCGAACTCAGCATACCCAAATAATATAAAAACACTAAGATACCACTTTTACTTAACGTTTAATGATAGCTCTTCTATAGAAATAGGTCTTGTCTATATATATAATTATATATAAAATATATAATTCTGATTTGTTGTGTTTCTATATTTTTCTCGTTGCCAGTTTCGAACCTACGACATAGTTTATTTCAGACCGTAGTCCCTACCACTTGGCTATTGCGGCTGCGCCTCCTTTCTGTTATTTGTGTTGATATTATAACACCTTTATTGGAGTAATAGAGAAAGGGAAGTTGTATTTCAGTGTAAAGGGAAATAACTCAAAAACGTCATACTTACGAAACGACTATTTAAATATCGCACATCGCTGAAAAGTTGGACGCCGAAGCAATAAATAGTCCCATGTTATAGTTGAAGCAACTCAAAAAAAGACAAACTGACTTCACTGCTCCGTGAAGTTCGTTGACGTCGTATTTGTATCAGCAAAGGGCTTAGTTGTTTTTCTTTTATGACATTTCTATTTCGCGAAAGCTCAGGATTTCTCAGTGAAAGAATATTTATGACAGCTCCGAACGATAATTGACAAGAAAGGTAATTGTTTTTTAGAATTATCATTTTTGCCTACATGTTTTTACTTCCTATACATTGACTTACCATAGGATTAATATTTCCAGTTGAATTTTGACAAGAACTGCAATTTTCGGGACATTTTATTGTTTTTTATTAATTTTACTGGGAATCTTTGGAATATGTTTATAAACACAAACATTATCAATTTTCGTATTACTGATCATAGGAATAATATTTCTAGATGTATTTTGACTGTAAATGCAATTTTTGGGACATTTCATGCTTTTTTTGATGATTTTACGATAATTGACGAGAAAGGTCGTTTTTTGGGACATTTCATGCTTTTTTAGAATTACCATTTTTGCCGACATGTTTTTACTTCCTTAATATAAACTTACCATAATATTTCAAGGTGAATTTTGAAAAGAAATGCAATTTTCGGGACATTTTATTGCTTTTTGTTAATTTTACTGGGAATGTTTGGAATATGTTTATACATTATCAATTTTATCTACGTATTACTGATCATACGAATAATATTTCTAGATGAAAAAGAATCCACATTAGGTAAACAATATGAGAATGTTTGCCGTGAAAAGTCAATTGATTTGTTGAGAAAATTGATAATTGATGTAATTTTATTATATTATATTAAGAAATCCCAGTAAAAATATATATCAAGTCAAAATATGCAGCGACAATTAGTAATTGATATAAAATGTTGATTTAAAATCGTATTCGAAAAATTCCCTATAATATTATCAAAAAACAACGAAATGTCAAAAATGATGCCTTCCTGTAAATATTCAGTTTGCAATAACATATGAAAAGTCAATCAATATGAAGTCATAATACGTACAGGAACTTGTGTAAAACTTTTATTTTAAGAAAACAAAAAAACATTCCAAAAATTCCCAGTAATGTTATAGAAAAACACATTGAAATGTCCCAAAAAACGTCTTTCCTGTCTAGATTCAGACTGGTATCACCATAATCGAACTCAGCATACCCAAATTAATATAAAAACACTACGATACAACTTTTACTTAACGTTTAATGATAGCTCTTCTATAGAAATAGGTCTTGTCTATATATAAAATTATATATAAAATATATAATTCTGATTTGTTGTGTTCCTATATTTTTCTCGTTGCCAGTTTCGAACCTACGACATAGTTTATTTCAGACCGTAGTCCCTACCACTTGGCTATTGCGGCTGCGCCTCCTTTCTGTTATTTTTGTTGATATTATAACACCTTTATTGGAGTAATAGAGAAAGGGAAGTTGTATTTTAGTGTAAAGGGCAATGACTCAAAAACGTCATACTTACGAAACGACTATTTAAATACCGCACATCGCTGAAAAGTTGGACGCCGAAGCAATAAATAGTCCCATGTTATAGTTGAAGCAACTCAAAAAAAGACTAACTGACTTCACTGCTCCGTGACGTTCGTTGACGTCGTATTTGTATCAGCAAAGGGCTTAGTTGTTTTTCTTTTATGACATTTCTATTTCGCGAAAGCTCAGGATTTCTCAGTGAAAGAATATTTATGACAGCTCCGAACGATAATTGACAAGAAAGGTAATTGTTTTTTAGAATTATCATTTTTGCCTACATGTTTTTACTTCCTATACATTGACTTACCATAGGATTAATATTTCAAGTTGAATTTTGACAAGAAATGCAATGTTCGGGACCTTTTTATTGTTTTTTGTTAATTTTACTGGGAATCTTTGGAATATGTTTATAAACACAAACATTATCAATTTTCGTATTACTGATCATAGGAATAATATTTCTAGATGTATTTTGACTGTAAATGCAATTTTTGGGACATTTCATGCTTTTTTTGATGATTTTACGATAATTGACAAGAAAGGTAGTTTTTTGGGACATTTCATTGTTTTTTAGAATTACTATTTTTGCCGACATGTTTTTACTTCATTAATATAAACTTACCATAATATTTCATTGTGAATTTTGAAAAGAAATGCAATTTTCGGGACATTTTATTGTTTTTTGTTAATTTTACTGGGAATGTTTGGAATATATTTATACATTATCAATTTTATCTACGTATTACTGATCATACGAATAATATTTCTAGATGAAAAAGAATCCACATTAGGTAAACAATATGAGAATGTTTGCCGTGAAAAGTCAATTGATTTGTTGAGAAAATTGATAATTGATGTAATATTATTATATAATATTAGAAAATCCCAGTAAAAATATATATCAAGTCAAAATATGCAGCGGCAATTAGTAATTGATATAAAATGATAAATTCCCTATAATATTATCAAAAAACAACGAAATGTCAAAAATGATGCCTTCCTGTAAATATTCAGTTTGCAATAACATATGAAAAGTCAATCCATATGACGTCATAATACGTAGAGGAACTTGTGTAAAACTTTTATTTTAAGAAAACAAAAAAACATTCCAAAAATTCCCAGTAATGTTATAAAAAAACACATTGAAATGTCCCAAATATTGTCTTTCCTGTCTAGATTCAGACTGGTATCACCATAATCGAACTCAGCATACCCAAATTAATATAAAAACACTAAGATACCACTTTTACTTAAAGTTTAATGTTAGCTCTTCTATAGAAATAGGTCTTGTCTATATATAAAATTATATATAAAATATATAATTCTGATTTGTTGTGTTTCTATATTTTTCTCGTTGCCAGTTTCGAACCTACGACATAGTTTATTTCAGACCGTAGTCCCTACCACTTGGCTATTGCGTCTGCCCCTCCTTTCTGTTATTTTTGTTGATATTATAACACCTTTATTGGAGTAATAGAGAAAGGGAAGTTGTATTTTAGTGTAAAGGGAAATAACTCAAAAACGTCATACTTACGAAACGACTATTTAAATATCGCACCTCGCTGAAAAGTTGGACGCCGAAGCAATAAATAGTCCCATGTTATAGTTGAAGCAACTCAAAAAAATACAAACTGACTTCACTGCTCCGTGACGTTCGTTGACGTCGTATTTGTATCAGCAAAGGGCTTAGTTGTTTTTCTTTTATGACATTTATATTTCGCGAAAGCTCAGGATTTCTCAGTGAAAGAATATTTATGACAGCTCCGAACGATAATTGACAAGAAAGGTAATTGTTTTTTAGAATTATCATTTTTGCCTACATTGTTTTTACTTCTTATACATTGACTTACCATAGGATTAATATTTCCAGTTGAATTTTGACAAGAAATGCAATTTTCGGGACATTTTATTGTTTTTTGTTAATTTTACTGGGAATGTTTGGAATATGTTTATAAACACAAACATTATCAATTTTCGTGTTACTGATCATAGGAATAATATTTCTAGATGTATTTTGACTGTAAATGCAATTTTTGGGACATTTCATGCTTTTTTTGATGATTTTACGATAATTGACGAGAAAGGTAGTTTTTTGGGACATTTCATTGTTTTTTAGAATTACCATTTTTGCCGACATGTTTTTACTTCCTTAATATAAACTTACCATAATATTTCAAGGTGAATTTTGAAAAGAAATGCAATTTTCGGGACATTTTATTGTTTTTTGTTAATTTTACTGGGAATGTTTGGAATATGTTTATACATTATCAATTTTATCTACGTATTACTGATCATACGAATAATATTTCTAGATGAAAAAGAATCCACATTAGGTAAACAATATGAGAATGCTTGCCGTGAAAAGTCAATGGATTTGTTGAGAAAATTGATAATTGATGTAATTTTATTATATTATATTGGAAAATCCCAGTAAAAATATATATCAAGTCAAAATATGCAGCGACAATTAGTAATTGATATAAAATGTTGATTTGAAATCGTATTCGAAAAATTCCCTATAATATTATCAAAAAACAATGAAATGTCAAAAATGATGCCTTCCTGTAAATATTCAGTTTGCAATAACATATGAAAAGTCAATCCATATGAAGTTATAATACGTAGAGGAACTTGTGTAAAACTTTTATTTTAAGAAAACAAAAAAACATTCCAAAAATTCCCAGTAATGTTATAAAAAAAACACATTGAAATGTCCCAAAAAATGTCTTTCCTGTCTAGATTCAGACTTGTATCACCATAATCGAACTCAGCATACCCAAATTAATATAAAAACACTAAGATACCACTTTTACTTAACGTTTGATAGCTCTTCTATAGAAATAGGTCTTGTCTATATATAAAATTATATATAAAATATATAATTCTGATTTGTTGTGTTTCTATATTTTTCTCGTTGCCAGTTTCGAACCTACGACATAATTTATTTCAGACCGTAGTCCCTACCACTTGGCTATTGCAGCTGAGCCTCCTTTCTGTTATTTTTGTTGATATTATAACACCTTTATTGGAGTAATAGAGAAAGGGAAGTTGTATTTCAGTGTAAAGGGAAATAACTCAAAAACGTCATACTTACGAAACGACTATTTAAATATCGCACATCGCTGAAAAGTTGGACGCCGAAGCAATAAATAGTCCAATGTTATAGTTGAAGCAACTCAAAAAAAGACAAACTGACTTCACTGCTCCGTGACGTTCGTTGACGTCGTATTTGTATCAGCAAAGGGCTTAGTTGTTTTTCTTTTATGACATTTCTATTTCGCGAAAGCTCAGGATTTCTCAGTGAAAGAATATTTATGACAGCTCCGAACGATAATTGACAAGAAAGGTAATTGTTTTTTAGAATTATCATTTTTGCCTACATGTTTTTACTTCCTATACATTGACTTACCATAGGATTAATATTTCAAGTTGAATTTTGACAAGAAATGCAATGTTCGGGACATTTTATTGTTTTTTGTTAATTTTACTGGGAATCTTTGGAATATGTTTATAAACACAAACATTATCAATTTTCGTATTACTGATCATAGGAATAATATTTCTAGATGTATTTTGACTGTAAATGCAATTTTTGGGACATTTCATGCTTTTTTTGATGATTTTACGATAATTGACAAGAAAGGTCGTTTTTTGGGACATTTCATTGTTTTTTAGAATTACTATTTTTGCCGACAAGTTTTTACTTCATTAATATAAACTTACCATAATATTTCATTGTGAATTTTGAAAAGAAATGCAATTTTCGGGACATTTTATTGTTTTTTGTTAATTTTACTGGGAATGTTTGGAATATATTTATACATTATCAATTTTATCTACGTATTACTGATCATACGAATAATATTTCTAGATGAAAAAGAATCCACATTAGGTAAACAATATGAGAATGTTTGCCGTGAAAAGTCAATTGATTTGTTGAGAAAATTGATAATTGATGTAATTTTATTATATAATATTAGAAAATCCCAGTAAAAATATATATCAAGTCAAAATATGCAGCGACAATTAGTAATTGATATAAAATGATAAATTCCCTATAATATTATCAAAAAACAACGAAATGTCAAAAATGATGCCTTCCTGTAAATATTCAGTTTGCAATAACATATGAAAAGTCAATCCATATGACGTCATAATACGTAGAGGAACTTGTGTAAAACTTTTATTTTAAGAAAACAAAAAAACATTCCAAAAATTCCCAGTAATGTTATAAAAAAACACATTGAAATGTCCCAAAAAATGTCTTTCCTGTCTAGATTCAGACTTGTATCACCATAATCGAACTCAGCATACCCAAATTAATATAAAAACACTAAGATACCACTTTTACTTAACGTTTAATGATAGCTCTTCTATAGAAATAGGTCTTGTCTATATATAAAATTATATATAAAATATATAATTCTGATTTGTTGTGTTTCTATATTTTTCTCGTTGCCAGTTTCGAACGTACGACATAGTTTATTTCAGACCGTAGTCCCTACCACTTGGCTATTGCGGCTGCCCCTCCTTTCTGTTATTTTTGTTGATATTATAACACCTTTATTGGAGTAATAGAGAAAGGGTAGTTGTATTTCAGTGTAAAGGGAAATAACTCAAAAACGTCATACTTACGAAACGACTATTTAAATATCGCACATCGCTGAAAACTTGGACGCCGAAGCAATAAATAGTCCCATGTTATAGTTGAAGCAACTCAAAAAAAGACAAACTGACTTCACTGCTCCGTGACGTTCGTTGACGTCGTATTTGTATCAGCAAAGGGCTTAGTTGTTTTTCTTTTATGACATTTCTATTTCGCGTTTGATAGCTCTTCTATAGAAATAGGTCTTGTCTATATATAAAATTATATATAAAATATATACTTCTGATTTGTTGTGTTTCTATATTTTTCTCGTTGCCAGTTTCGAACCTACGACATAGTTTATTTCAGACCGTAGTCCCTACCACTTGGCTATTGCGGCTGCGCCTCCTTTCTGTTATTTTTGTTGATATTATAACACCTTTATTGGAGTAATAGAGAAAGGGAAGTTGTATATCAGTGTAAAGGGAAATAACTCAAAAACGTCATACTTACGAAACGACTATTTAAATATCGCACATCGCTGAAAAGTTGGACGCCGAAGCAATAAATAGTCCCATGTTATAGTTGAAGCAACTCAAAAAAAGACAAACTGACTTCACTGCTCCGTGACGTTCGTTGACGTCGTATTTGTATCAGCAAAGGGATTAGTTGTTTTTCTTTTATGACATTTCTATTTCGCGAGAGCTCAGGATTTCTCAGTGAAAGAATATTTATGACAGCTCCGAACGATAATTGACAAGAAAGGTAACTGTTTTCTAGAATTATCATTTTTGCCTACATTGTTTTTACTTCTTATACATTGACTTACCATAGGATTAATATTTCCAGTTGAATTTTGACAAGAAATGCAATTTTCGGGACATTTTATTGTTTTTTGTTAATTTTACTGGAAATCTTTGGAATATGTTTATAAACCCAAACATTATCAATTTTCGTATTACTGATCATAGGAATAGTATTTCTAGATGTATTTTGACTGTAAATGCAATTTATGTGACATTTCATGCTTTTTTTGATGATTTTACGATAATTGACAAGAAAGGTAGTTTTTTGGGACATTTCATTGTTTTTCAGAATTACCATTTTTGCCGACATGTTTTTACTTCCTTAATATAACTTACCATAATATTTCAAGGTGAATTTTGAAAAGAAATGCAATTTTCGGGACATTTTATTGTTTTTTGTTAATTTTACTGGGAATGTTTGGAATATGTTTATACATTATCAATTTTATCTACGTATTACTGATCATACGAATAATATTTCTAGATGAAAAAGAATCCACATTAGGTAAACAATATGAGAATGCTTGCCGTGAAAAGTCAATGGATTTGTTGAGAAAATTGATAATTGATGTAATTTTATTATATTATATTAGAAAATCCCAGTAAAAATATATATCAAGTTAAAATATGCAGCGACAATTAGTAATTGATATAAAATGTTGATTTAAAATCGTATTCGAAAAATTCCCTATAATATTATCAAAAAACAACGAAATGTCAAAAATGATGCCTTCCTGTAAATATTCAGTTTGCAATAACATATGAAAAGTCAATCCATATGAAGTTATAATACGTAGAGGAACTTGTGTAAAACTTTTATTTTAAGAAAACAAAAAACATTTCAAAAATTCCCAGTAATGTTATAAAAAAAGCACATTGAAATGACCCCAAAAAATGTCTTTCCTGTCTAAATTCAGACTGGTATCACCATAATCGAACTCAGCATACCCAAATTAATATAAAAACACTAAGATACCACTTTTACTTAACGTTTAATGATAACTCTTCTATAGAAATAGGTCTTGTCTATATATAAAATATATAATTCTGATTTGTTGTGTTTCTATATTTTTCTCGTTGCCAGTTTCGAACCTACGACATAGTTTATTTCAGACCGTAGTCCCTACCACTTGGCTATTGCGGCTGCGCCTCCTTTCTGTTATTTTTGTTGATATTATAACACCTTTATTGGAGTAATAGAGAAAGGGAAGTTGTATTTCAGTGTAAAGGGAAATAACTCAAAAACGTCATACTTACGAAACGACTATTTAAATATCGTACATCGCTGAAAAGTTGGACGCCGAAGCAATAAATAGTCCCATAGTTGAAGTTGAAGCAACTCAAAAAAAGACAAACTGACTTCACTGCTCCATGACGTTCGTTGACGTCGTATTTGTATCAGCAAAGGGCTTAGTTGTTTTTCTTTTATGACATTTCTATTTCGCGAAAGCTCAGGATTTCTCAGTGAAAGAATATTTATGACAGCTCCGAACGATAATTGACAAGAAAGGTAATTGTTTTTTAGAATTATCATTTTTGCCTACATTGTTTTTACTTCTTATATATTGACTTACCATAGGATTAATATTTCAAGTTGAATTTTGACAAGAAATGCAATTTTCGGGACATTTTATTGTTTTTTGTTAATTTTACTGGGAATCTTTGGAATATGTTTATAAACACAAACATTATCAATTTTCGTATTACTGATCATAGGAATAATATTTCTAGATGTATTTTGACTGTAAATGCAATTTATGGGACATTTCATGCTTTTTTTGATGATTTTACGATAATTGACAAGAAAGGTAGTTTTTTGGGACATTTCATTGTTTTTTAGAATTACCATTTTTGCCGACATGTTTTTACTTCCTTAATATAAACTTACCATAATATTTCAAGGTGAATTTTGAAAAGAATTGCAATTTTCGGGACATTTTATTGTTTTTTGTTAATTTTACTGGAAATGTTTGAAATATGTTTATACATTATCAATTTTATCTACGTATTACTGATCATACGAATAATATTTCTAGATGAAAAAGAATCCACATTAGGTAAACAATATGAGAATGTTTGCCGTGAAAAGTCAATTGATTTGTTGAGAAAATTGATAATTGATGTAATTTTATTAAATTATATTAGAAAATCCCAGTAAAAATATATATCAAGTCAAAATATGCAGCGACAATTAGTAATTGATATAAAATGTTGATTTAAAATCGTATTCGAAAAATTCCCTATAATATTATCAAAAAACAACGAAATGTCAAAAATAATGCCTTCCAGTAAATATTCAGTTTGCAATAACATATGAACAGTCAATCCATATGAAGTTATAATACGTAGAGGAACTTGTGTAAAACTGTTATTTTAAGAAAACAAAAAAACATTCCAAAAATTCCCAGTAATGTTATAAAAAAACACATTGAAATGTCCCAAAAAATGTCTTTCCTGTCTAGATTCAGACTGGTATCACCATAATCGAACTCAGCATACCCAAATTAATATAAAAACACTAAGATACCATTTTTCTTAACGTTTAATGATAGCTCTTCTATAGAAATAGGTCTTGTCTATATATAAAATTATATATAGAATATATAATTCTGATTTGTTGTGTTTCTATATTTTTCTCGTTGCCAGTTTCGAACCTACGACATAGTTTATTTCAGACCGTAGTCCCTACCACTTGGCTATTGCGGCTGCGCCTCCTTTCTGTTATTTTTGTTGATATTATAACACCTTTATTGGAGTAATAGAGAAAGGGAAGTTGTATTTCAGTGTTAAGGGAAATAACTCAAAAACGTCATACTTACGAAACGACTATTTAAAAATCGTACATCGCTGAAAAGTTGGACGCCGAAGCAATAAATAGTCCCATGTTATAGTTGAAGCAACTCAAAAAAAGACAAACTGACTTCACTGCTCCGTGACGTTCGTTGACGTCGTATTTGTATCAGCAAAGGCCTTAGTTGTTTTTCTTTTATGACATTTCTATTTCGCGAAAGCTCAGGATTTCTCAGTGAAAGAATATTTATGACAGCTCCGAACGATAATTGACAAGAAAGGTAATTGTTTTTTAGAATTATCATTTTTGCCTACATGTGTTTACTTCCTATAGGATTAATATTTCCAGTTGAATTTTGACAAGAACTGCAGTTTTCGGCACATTTTATTGTTTTTTGTTAATTTTACTGGGAATCTTTGGAATATGTTTATAAACACAAACATTATCAATTTTCGTATTACTGATCATAGGAATAATATTTCTAGATGTATTTTGACTGTAAATGCAATTTTTGGGACATTTCATGCTTTTTTTGATGATTTTACGATAATTGACGAGAAAGGTAGTTTTTTGGGACATTTCATTGTTTTTTAGAATTACCATTTTTGCCGACATGTTTTTACTTCCTTAATATAAACTTACCATAATATTTCAAGGTGAATTTTGAAAAGAAATGCAATTTTCGGGACATTTTATTGTTTTTTGTTAATTTTACTGGGAATGTTTGGAATATGTTTATACATTATCAGTTTTATCTACGTATTACTGATCATACGAATAATATTTCTAGATGAAAAAGAATCCACATTAGGTAAACAATATGAGAATGTTTGCCGTGAAAAGTCAATTGATTTGTTGAGAAAATTAATAATTGATGTAATTTTATTATATTATATTAGAAAATCCCAGTAAAAATATATATCAAGTCAAATTATGCAGCGACAATTTAAATAACGCACATCGCTGAAAAGTTGGACGCCGAAGCAATAAATAGTCCCATGTTATACTTGAAGCAACTCAAAAAAAGACAAACTGACTTCACTGCTCCGTGACGTTCGTTGACGTCGTATTTGTATCAGCAAAGGGCTTAGTTGTTTTTCTTTTATGACATTTCTATTTCGCGAAAGCTCAGGATTTCTGAGTGAAAGAATATTTATGACAGCTCCGAACGATAATTGACAAGAAAGGTTATTGTTTTTTAGAATTATCATTTTTGCCTACATTGTTATTACTTCTTATACATTGACTTACCATAGGATTAATATTTCCAGTTGAATTTTGACAAAAATTATAGTTGAAGCTATATGCAGCGACAATTAGTAATTGATATAAAATGTTGATTTAAAATCGTATCCGAAAAATTCTCTATAATATTATCAAAAAACAACGAAATGTCAAAAATGATGCCTTCCTGTAAATATTCAGTTTGCAATAACATATGAAAAGTCAATCCATATGAAGTCATAATACGTAGAGGAACTTGTGTAAAACTTTTATTTGAAGAAAACAAAAAAACATTCCAAAAATTCCCAGTAATGTTATAAAAAAACACATTGAAATGTCCCAAAAAATGTCTTTCCTGTCTAGATTCAGACTGGTATCACCATAATCGAACTCAGCATACCCAAATTAATATGAAAAAAACTAAGATACCACTTTTACTTAACGTTTAATGATAGCGCTTCTATAGAAATAGGTCTTGTCTATAAATAAAATTATGTTTCTATATTTTTCTCGTTGCCAGTTTCGAACCTACGACATAGTTTATTTCAGACCGTAGTCCCTACCACTTGGCTATTGCGGCTGCCCCTCCTTTCTGTTATTTTTGTTGATATTATAACACCTTTATTGGAGTAGTAGAGAAAGGGTAGTTGTATTTCAGTGTAAATGGAAATAACTCAAAAACGTCATACTTACGAAACGACTATTTAAATAACGCACATCGCTGAAAAGTTGGACGCCGAAGCAATAAATAGTCCCATGTTATAGTTGAAGCAACTCAAAAAAAGACAAACTGACTTCACTGCTCCGTGACGTTCGTTGACGTCGTATTTGTATCAGCAAAGGGCTTAGTTGTTTTTCTTTTATGACATTTCTATTTCGCGAAAGCTCAGGATTTCTCAGTGAAAGAATATTTATGACAGCTCCGAACGATAATTGACAAGAAAGGTTATTGTTTTTTAGAATTATCATTTTTGCCAACATTGTTTTTACTTCTTATACATTGACTTACCATAGGATTAATTTTTCCAGTTGAATTTTGACAAAAATTATAGTTGAAGCTATATGCAGCGACAATTAGTAATTGATATAAAATGTTGATTTAAAATCGTATCCGAAAAATTCTCTATAATTTTATCAAAAAACAACGAAATGTCAAAAAGGATGCCTTCCTGTAAATATTCAGTTTGCAATAACATATGAAAAGTCAATCCATATGAAGTTATAATACGTAGAGGAACTTGTGTAAAACTTTTATTTTAAGAAAACAAAAAAACATTCCAAAAATTCCCAGTAATGTTATAAAAAAACACATTGAAATGTCCCAAAAAATGTCTTTCCTGTCGAGATTCAGACTTGTATCACCATAATCGAACTCAGCATACCCAAATTAATATAAAAACACTAAGATACCACTTTTACTTAACGTTTGTAAAATATATAATTCTGATTTGTTGTGTTTCTATATTTTTCTCGTTGCCAGTTTCGAACCTACGACATAATTTATTTCAGACCGTAGTCCCTACCACTTGGCTATTGCAGCTGCGCCTCCTTTCTGATATTTTTGTTGATATTATAACACCTTTATTGGAGTAATAGAGAAAGGGAAGTTGTATTTCAGTGTAAAGGGAAATAACTCAAAAACGTCATACTTACGAAACGACTATTTAAATTTCGCACATCGCTGAAAAGTTGGACGCCGAAGCAATAAATAGTCCAATGTTATAGTTGAAGCAACTCAAAAAAAGACAAACTGACTTCACTGCTCCGTGACGTTCGTTGACGTCGTATTTGTATCAGCAAAGGGCTTAGTTGTTTTTCTTTTATGACATTTCTATTTCGCGAAAGCTCAGGATTTCTCAGTGAAAGAATATTTATTACAGCTCCGAACGATAATTGACAAGAAAGGTAATTGTTTTTTAGAATTATCATTTTTGCCTACATTGTTTTTACTTCTCATATATTGACTTACCATAGGATTAATATTTCAAGTTGAATTTTGACAAGAACTGCAATTTTCGGGACATTTTATTGTTTTTTGTTAATTTTACTGGGAATCTTTGGAATATGTTTATAAACACAAACATTATCAATTTTCGTATTACTGATCATAGGAATAATATTTGTAGATGTATTTTGACTGTAAATGCAATTTTTGGGACATTTCAGGCTTTTTTTGATGATTTTACGATAATTGTCGAAAAGGTAGTTTTTTGGGACATTTTATTGTTTTTTAAAATTACCATTTTTGCCGACATGTTTTTACTTCCTTAATATAAACTTACCATAATATTTCAAGGTGAATTTTGAAAAGAAATGCAATTTTCGGGACATTTTATTGTTTTTTGTTAATTTTACTGGGAATCTTTGGAATATGTTTATAAACACAAACATTATCAATTTTCGTATTACTGATCATAGGAATAATATTTGTAGATGTATTTTGACTGTAAATGCAATTTTTGGGACATTTCAGGCTTTTTTTGATGATTTTACGATAATTGACGAAAAGGTAGTTTTTTGGGACATTTTATTGTTTTTTAAAATTACCATTTTTGCCGACATGTTTTTACTTCCTTAATATAAACTTACCATAATATTTCAAGGTGAATTTTGAAAAGAAATGCAATTTTCGGGACATTTTATTGCTTTTTGTTAATTTTACTGGTAATGTTTGGAATATGTTTATACATTATCAATTTTATCTACGTATTACTGATCATACGAATAATATTTCTAGATGAACAAGAATCCACATTAGGTAAACAATATGAGAATGTTTGCCGTGAAAAGTCAATTGATTTGTTGAGAAAATTGATAATTGATGTAATTTTATTATATTATATTAGGAAATCCCAGTAAAAATATATATCAAGTCAAAAAACAACGAAATGTCAAAAATGATGCCTTCCTGTAAATATTCAGTTTGCAATAACATATGAAAAGTCAATCCATATAAAGTCATAATACGTAGAGGAACTTGTGTAAAACTTTTATTTTAAGAAAACAAAAAAACATTCCAAAAATTCCCAGTAATGTTATAAAAAAACACATTGAAATGTCCCAAAAAATGTCTTTCCTGTATCACCATAATCGAACTCAGCATACCCAAATTAATATAAAAACACTAAGATACCATTTTTCTTAACGTTTAATGATAGCTCTTCTATAGAAATAGGTCTTGTCTATATATAAAATTATATATAAAATATATAATTCTGATTTGTTGTGTTTCTATATTTTTCTCGTTGCCAGTTTCGAACCTACGACATAGTTTATTTCAGACCGTAGTCCCTACCACTTGGCTATTGCGGCTGCGCCTCCTTTCTGTTATTTTTGTTGATATTATAACACCTTTATTGGAGTAATAGAGAAAGGGTAGTTGTATTTCAGTGTAAAGGGAAATAACTCAAAAACGTCATACTTACGAAACGACTATTTAAATATCGCACATCGCTGAAAAGTTGGACGCCGAAGCAATAAATAGTCCCATGTTATAGTTGAAGCAACCCAAAAAAAGACAAACTGACTTCACTGCTCCGTGACGTTCGTTGACGTCGTATTTGTATCAGCAAAGGGCTTAGTTGTTTTTCTTTTATGACATTTCTATTTCGCGAAAGCTCAGGATTTCTCAGTGAAAGAATATTTATGACAGCTCCGAACGATAATTGACAAGAAAGGTAATTGTTTTTTAGAATTATCATTTTTGCCTACATTGTTTTTACTTCTTATACATTGACTTACCATAGGATTAATATTTCCAGTTGAATTTTGACAAGAAATGCAATTTTCGGGACATTTTATTGTTTTTTGTTAATTTTACTGGAAATCTTTGGAATATGTTTATAAACACAAACATTATTAATTTTCGTATTACTGATCATAGGAATAATATTTCTAGATGTATTTTGACTGTAAATGCAATTTATGGGACATTTCATGCTTTTTTTGATGATTTTACGATAATTGACAAGAAAGGTAGTTTTTTGGGACATTTCATTGTTTTTCAGAATTACCATTTTTGCCGACATGTTTTTACTTCCTTAATATAAACTTACCATAATATTTCAAGGTGAATTTTGAAAAGAAATGCAATTTTCGGGACATTTTATTGTTTTTTGTTAATTTTACTGGGAATGTTTGGAATATGTTTATACATTATCAATTTTATCTACGTATTACTGATCATACGAATAATATTTCTAGATGAAAAAGAATCCACATTAGGTAAACAATATGAGAATGCTTGCCGTGAAAAGTCAATGGATTTGTTGAGAAAATTGATAATTGATGTAATTTTATTATATTATATTAGAAAATCCCAGTAAAAATATATATCAAGTCAAAATATGCAGCGACAATTAGTAATTGATATAAAATGTTGATTTAAAATCGTATTCGAAAAATTCCCTATAATATTATCAAAAAACAATGAAATGTCAAAAATGATGCCTTCCTGTAAATATTCAGTTTGCAATAACATATGAAAAGTCAATCCATATGAAGTTATAATACGTAGAGGAACTTGTGTAAAACTTTTATTTTAAGAAAACAAAAAAACATTCCAAAAATTCCCAGTAATGTTATAAAAAAAACACATTGAAATGTCCCAAAAAATGTCTTTCCTGTCTAGATTCAGACTTGTATCACCATAATCGAACTCAGCATACCCAAATTAATATAAAAACACTAAGATACCACTTTTACTTAACGTTTGATAGCTCTTCTATAGAAATAGGTCTTGTCTATATATAAAATTATATATAAAATATATAATTCTGATTTGTTGTGTTTCTATATTTTTCTCGTTGCCTGTTTCGAACCTACGACATAGTTTATTTCAGACCGTAGTCCCTACCACTTGGCTATTACAGCTGCGCCTCCTTTCTGTTATTTTTGTTGATATTATAACACCTTTATTGGAGTAATAGAGAAAGGGAAGTTGTATTTCAGTGTAAAGGGAAATAACTCAAAAACGTCATACTTACGAAACGACTATTTAAATATCGCACATCGCTGAAAAGTTGGACGCCGAAGCAATAAATAGTCCCATGTTATAGTTGAAGCAACTCAAAAAAAGACAAACTGACTTCACTGCTCCGTGACGTTCGTTGACGTCGTATTTGTATCAGCAAAGGGCTTAGTTGTTTTTCTTTTATGACATTTCTATTTCGCGAAAGCTCAGGATTTCTCAGTGAAAGAATATTTATGACAGCTCCGAACGATAATTGACAAGAAAGGTTATTGTTTTTTAGAATTATCATTTTTGCCTACATTGTTATTACTTCTTATACATTGACTTACCATAGGATTAATATTTCCAGTTGAATTTTGACAAAAATTATAGTTGAAGCTATATGCAGCGACAATTAGTAATTGATATAAAATGTTGATTTAAAATCGTATCCGAAAAATTCTCTATAATATTATCAAAAAACAACGAAATGTCAAAAATGATGCCTTCCTGTAAATATTCAGTTTGCAATAACATATGAAAAGTCAATCCATATGAAGTCATAATACGTAGAGGAACTTGTGTAAAACTTTTATTTGAAGAAAACAAAAAAACATTCCAAAAATTCCCAGTAATGTTATAAAAAAACACATTGAAATGTCCCAAAAAATGTCTTTCCTGTCTAGATTCAGACTGGTATCACCATAATCGAACTCAGCATACCCAAATTAATATGAAAAAAACTAAGATACCACTTTTACTTAACGTTTAATGATAGCGCTTCTATAGAAATAGGTCTTGTCTATATATAAAATTATGTTTCTATATTTTTCTCGTTGCCAGTTTCGAACCAACGACATAGTTTATTTCAGACCGTAGTCCCTACCACTTGGCTATTGCGGCTGCCCCTCCTTTCTGTTATTTTTGTTGATATTATAACACCTTTATTGGAGTAATAGAGAAAGGGTAGTTGTATTTCAGTGTAAATGGAAATAACTCAAAAACGTCATACTTACGAAACGACTATTTAAATAACGCACATCTCTGAAAAGTTGGACGCCGAAGCAATAAATAGTCCCATGTTATAGTTGAAGCAACTCAAAAAAAGACAAACTGACTTCACTGCTCCGTGACGTTCGTTGACGTCGTATTTGTATCAGCAAAGGGCTTAGTTGTTTTTCTTTTATGACATTTCTATTTCGCGAAAGCTCAGGATTTCTCAGTGAAAGAATATTTATGACAGCTCCGAACGATAATTGACAAGAAAGGTTATTGTTTTTTAGAATTATCATTTTTGCCAACATTGTTTTTACTTCTTATACATTGACTTACCATAGGATTAATTTTTCCAGTTGAATTTTGACAAAAATTATAGTTGAAGCTATATGCAGCGACAATTAGTAATTGATATAAAATGTTGATTTAAAATCGTATCCGAAAAATTCTCTATAATTTTATCAAAAAACAACGAAATGTCAAAAAGGATGCCTTCCTGTAAATATTCAGTTTGCAATAACATATGAAAAGTCAATCCATATGAAGTTATAATACGTAGAGGAACTTGTGTAAAACTTTTATTTTAAGAAAACAAAAAAACATTCCAAAAATTCCCAGTAATGTTATAAAAAAACACATTGAAATGTCCCAAAAAATGTCTTTCCTGTCTAGATTCAGACTTGTATCACCATAATCGAACTCAGCATACCCAAATTAATATAAAAACACTAAGATACCACTTTTACTTAACGTTTGATAGGTCTTGTCTATATATAAAATTATATATAAAATATATAATTCTGATTTGTTGTGTTTCTATATTTTTCTCGTTGCCAGTTTCGAACCTACGACATAGTTTATTTCAGACCGTAGTCCCTACCACTTGGCTATTGAGGCTGCGCCTTTTTTCTGTTATTTTTGTTGATATTATAACACCTTTATTGGAGTATTAGAGAAAGGGAAGTTGTATTTCAGTGTAAAGGTTATTAACTCAAAAACGTCATACTTACGAAACGACTATTTAAATAACGCACATCGCTGAAAAGTTGGACGCCGAAGCAATAAATAGTCCCATGTTATAGTTGAAGCAACTCAAAAAAAGACAAACTGACTTCACTGCTCCGTGACGTTCGTTGACGTCGTATTTGTATCAGCAAAGGGCTTAGTTGTTTTTCTTTTATGACATTTCTATTTCGCGAAAGCTCAGGATTTCTGAGTGAAAGAATATTTATGACAGCTCCGAACGATAATTGACAAGAAAGGTTATTGTTTTTTAGAATTATCATTTTTGCCTACATTGTTATTACTTCTTATACATTGACTTACCATAGGATTAATATTTCCAGTTGAATTTTGACAAAAATTATAGTTGAAGCTATATGCAGCGACAATTAGTAATTGATATAAAATGTTGATTTAAAATCGTATCCGAAAAATTCTCTATAATATTATCAAAAAACAACGAAATGTCAAAAATGATGCCTTCCTGTAAATATTCAGTTTGCAATAACATATGAAAAGTCAATCCATATGAAGTCATAATACGTAGAGGAACTTGTGTAAAACTTTTATTTGAAGAAAACAAAAAAACATTCCAAAAATTCCCAGTAATGTTATAAAAAAACACATTGAAATGTCCCAAAAAATGTCTTTCCTGTCTAGATTCAGACTGGTATCACCATAATCGAACTCAGCATACCCAAATTAATATGAAAAAAACTAAGATACCACTTTTACTTAACGTTTAATGATAGCTCTTCTATAGAAATAGGTCTTGTCTATATATAAAATTATTTATAAAATATATAATTCTGATTTGTTGTGTTTCTATATTTTTCTCGTTGCCTGTTTCGAACCTACGACATAGTTTATTTCAGACCGTAGTCCCTACCACTTGGCTATTGCAGCTGCGCCTCCTTTCTGTTATTTTTGTTGATATTATAACACCTTTATTGGAGTAATAGAGAAAGGGAAGTTGTATTTCAGTGTAAAGGGAAATAACTCAAAAACGTCATACTTACGAAACGACTATTTAAATATCGCACATCGCTGAAAAGTTGGACGCCGAAGCAATAAATAGTCCAATGTTATAGTTGAAGCAACTCAAAAAAAGACAAACTGACTTCACTGCTCCGTGACGTTCGTTGACGTCGTATTTGTATCAGCAAAGGGCTTAGTTGTTTTTCTTTTATGACATTTCTATTTCGCGAAAGCTCAGGATTTCTCAGTGAAAGAATATTTATGACAACTCCGAACGATAATTGACAAGAAAGGTAATTGTTTTTTAGAATTATCATTTTTGCCTACATGTTTTTACTTCCTATAATGACTTACCATAGGATTAATATTTCCAGTTGAATTTTGACAAGAAATGCAATTTTCGGGACATTTTATTGTTTTTTGTTAATTTTACTGGGAATCTTTGGAATATGTTTATAAACACAAACATTATCAATTTTCGTATTACTGATCATAGGAATAATATTTCTAGATGTATTTTGACTGTAAATGCAATTTTTGGGACATTTCAGGCTTTTTTTGATGATTTTACGATAATTGACGAGAAAGGTAGTTTTTTGGGACATTTCATTGTTTTTTAGAATTACCATTTTTGCCGACATGTTTTTACTTCCTTAATATAAACTTACCATAATATTTCAAGGTGAATTTTGAAAAGAAATGCAATTTTCGGGACATTTTATTGCTTTTTGTTAATTTTACTGGGAATGTTTGGAATATGTTTATACATTATCAATTTTATCTACGTATTACTGATCATACGAATAATATTTCTAGATGAAAAAGAATCCACATTAGGTAAACAATATGAGAATGCTTGCCGTGAAAAGTCAATGGATTTGTTGAGAAAATTGATAATTGATGTAATTTTATTATATTATATTAGAAAATCCCAGTAAAAATATATATCAAGTCAAAATATGCAGCGACAATTAGTAATTGATATAAAATGTTGATTTAAAATCGTATTCGAAAAATTCCCTATAATATTATCAAAAAACAATGAAATGTCAAAAATGATGCCTTCCTGTAAATATTCAGTTTGCAATAACATATGAAAAGTCAATCCATATGAAGTTATAATACGTAGAGGAACTTGTGTAAAACTTTTATTTTAAGAAAACAAAAAAACATTCCAAAAATTCCCAGTAATGTTATAAAAAAAACACATTGAAATGTCCCAAAAAATGTCTTTCCTGTCTAGATTCAGACTTGTATCACCATAATCGAACTCAGCATACCCAAATTAATATAAAAACACTAAGATACCACTTTTACTTAACGTTTGATAGCTCTTCTATAGAAATAGGTCTTGTCTATATATAAAATTATATATAAAATATATAATTCTGATTTGTTGTGTTTCTATATTTTTCTCGTTGCCTGTTTCGAACCTACGACATAGTTTATTTCAGACCGTAGTCCCTACCACTTGGCTATTGCAGCTGCGCCTCCTTTCTGTTATTTTTGTTGATATTATAACACCTTTATTGGAGTAATAGAGAAAGGGAAGTTGTATTTCAGTGTAAAGGGAAATAACTCAAAAACGTCATACTTACGAAACGACTATTTAAATATCGCACATCGCTGAAAAGTTGGACGCCGAAGCAATAAATAGTCCAATGTTATAGTTGAAGCAACTCAAAAAAAGACAAACTGACTTCACTGCTCCGTGACGTTCGTTGACGTCGTATTTGTATCAGCAAAGGGCTTAGTTGTTTTTCTTTTATGACATTTCTATTTCGCGAAAGCTCAGGATTTCTCAGTGAAAGAATATTTATGACAGCTCCGAACGATAATTGACAAGAAAGGTTATTGTTTTTTAGAATTATCATTTTAGCCTACATTGTTATTACTTCTTATACATTGACTTACCATAGGATTAATATTTCCAGTTGAATTTTGACAAAAATTATAGTTGAAGCTATATGCAGCGACAATTAGTAATTGATATAAAATGTTGATTTAAAATCGTATCCGAAAAATTCTCTATAATATTATCAAAAAACAACGAAATGTCAAAAATGATGCCTTCCTGTAAATATTCAGTTTGCAATAACATATGAAAAGTCAATCCATATGAAGTCATAATACGTAGAGGAACTTGTGTAAAACTTTTATTTGAAGAAAACAAAAAAACATTCCAAAAATTCCCAGTAATGTTATAAAAAAACACATTGAAATGTCCCAAAAAATGTCTTTCCTGTCTAGATTCAGACTGGTATCACCATAATCGAACTCAGCATACCCAAATTAATATGAAAAAAACTAAGATACCACTTTTACTTAACGTTTAATGATAGCGCTTCTATAGAAATAGGTCTTGTCTATATATAAAATTATGTTTCTATATTTTTCTCGTTGCCAGTTTCGAACCAACGACATAGTTTATTTCAGACCGTAGTCCCTACCACTTGGCTATTGCGGCTGCCCCTCCTTTCTGTTATTTTTGTTGATATTATAACACCTTTATTGGAGTAATAGAGAAAGGGTAGTTGTATTTCAGTGTAAATGGAAATAACTCAAAAACGTCATACTTACGAAACGACTATTTAAATAACGCACATCTCTGAAAAGTTGGACGCCGAAGCAATAAATAGTCCCATGTTATAGTTGAAGCAACTCAAAAAAAGACAAACTGACTTCACTGCTCCGTGACGTTCGTTGACGTCGTATTTGTATCAGCAAAGGGCTTAGTTGTTTTTCTTTTATGACATTTCTATTTCGCGAAAGCTCAGGATTTCTCAGTGAAAGAATATTTATGACAGCTCCGAACGATAATTGACAAGAAAGGTTATTGTTTTTTAGAATTATCATTTTTGCCAACATTGTTTTTACTTCT
>JAWPHD010022054.1:0-26319 GCA_037043455.1 Cyrtodaria siliqua
TTTATTTTTGGATTTAGAGATTGTAATTGTGATAATTGTCTATTTATGTATACGTCGGATTTTTATTCTTATCTTGTTATCGTTGAATTGACCGAGTCTCCTAAAAACGGTTCTGTACAGTTCCTTCATATTTTTTTATCTTGAAATAGTCATTATTGTCATAAATGTTCTGCCTTCCTCCGTACGTTTTTGACCATAGTACTGACTATAATATCTGTTATAGTCAACGGTTATTGGAGGACACAAAATAAGCGTTTTGAACTTATGGAGTAAATTTCACGGTGCAGTGTTCGTACATCTACATCGGCATCTGGGATTTACAACGAGGTAATGTGCTTTAGCTTAATGTTAACAATTTAAATTCATTGAAATCAAACTCGCATGATCTATCAATTCTTTTTGTGATATTCCTGTTGCTGATGATTTTATCTTCGATTAGGTTGTATTCGTTTCATTTTAGTCATACAGTGTATACGTTGTGCTGGATGTAAATAAAGTCTCCTATTTCACCTTACTTGCTTGGCCATTTTTACTCTCGTCAGAACAATTTTTCTTTCAATTAACGTAAGCTTTATTTCGTCTCTTTCTTTGTTTCTATTCTGTGAGATTCCTTTGCTAATTGATATAACTATAAATAAATAACAGCGTTCTCGTAAATTATTTAATTAATATTCCCGAAATGTAGGGTTTCCCACGCGATTGAATTTAGCACTAAATAACCGATGTGTTCTTATGAGTGACGTCATGCCAGGGAGTAGGCAAACGTTGTTTAATATTACTCTCATATTGCGTGGTTTATGTGTGGCGTCGTCGTTGTCGAATTTAAATGGAGTCTAAACGTTGGTAACTTCGTTTTTTGCTTTGTTTGTTTTTTAAAGCGTTCGTTTAGCGAGGTTTTGGGCGAAACTACTCCACCTGCTACCCTCAATTCCAAAGTGGAATGTCCCTTTACTTTCGAGTTCACAGTGATCATGTAGCAGGTTTATGGTCAGTAGTTGATAGAACAATGAGCGGTATTTGCGTCTGTTTCAAGAATAATGCGGTTAGTTACATTCCACTAGCGGATACAGGGGGGTGGGCGCACCCGGTGCGCGCCCCCTAAAAATTCCGGATCATACATGTATGTCCATGTTACTGTAGATAAAATATCAAAGGATGTATGTCCATGTTACTGTAGATAAAATATCAAACAATTACGATGCACGCCCTCAGTGGAAAAAATGTTCTCGCTCGCTTCGCTCGCTCGACGCATAATGGCTAATGAGTGGTTTAATTAACACATTGTTAAATCCTTTTATTTGAAAACGTACTTTTTTATTCATACATGTATGTCCATGTTACTGCAGATAAAATATCAAACAATTTCGTTGCACGCCCTCAGTATAAAAACTGTTCTGGCTCGCTTCGCTCACTCGACGCATAATGGCTAATGAGTGGTTTAATTAAGACATTGTTAAATCCTTTTATTTGAAAACGGACTGTTTTACCCTATCAATGCACTACCGCAACCGTTTTATAAGGCTAGAGACGGACCCGAAAAATTACCAAAATCTTACGCTCCCCCCCCCCACTCCCACCATTCCCCCCTCCCCCCCCCCCCCCCCCCCCCCCCCCCCCCCCCCCCCCCCCCCCCTACGCACCACCCACCCATTCACCCTCCTAAGCTGAAATCCTGGATCCGCCCCTGTATTTTAACTGATAATGTTTAAGGCATAATGTATATTGCAGCTTAATGCGTCTGGTTCACTGAGGTTGAACAAATAAATAAATAATTTTATAATGATAGTGGGCTAATAACAATAATGAATAAATATATATATATAATAATCGTAATAATTATAAATGTATAAAAAATAAAAAAATAAAATAAATAAATAAACAAAAATTATTCCACTAAGTTGGTATTAATATTTCGAATAGGATTTTATTTTCTCAGTTTATACAATGTACGTTGATTTTGTTTTCATAATCACACTGGATAATGCGTCGTGGAAAGCGAACAAGTTCGATGGTGCGAGCCAGCTCTGCCGGGAAAAGGCAGCGGTTGCATGTACTGTCTCCCGGTGTAAAGACATATCGTTCAGCAAGACAGTTATGTCACAGATCGTTGAGTGGCTCGTTTGATTGCAGAAGAGGCCGTAAAAGATGTTAGGCAGCTAGAGGAACAGATGTTGCACTGCCTACGGAAACAGGACTCGTTTTTATACACTTTATTATGGGTTTAAAGTCAGTGGGTTAGTCAGTTGGGACATATATAATACTAATAATATCAAAAAAAATAAAAATAAAATAAATAAGAAAACACATACATAATTGGCTAGATATGTTTTTTATGGTATGATGTTTTACACCACTTCCTGCTGTTGTTGTATAATGCAAAAATCTCCAAATATCATATTTTCCACCAGGAGTCTGCAAATGCAAATTGCATTTTCATTGGAGATGTGGGTAGGTGATGTAAGGCTGTAGATTGTTCACACCTTTCATTTTTGTTGCACATTGTTACTGCAAACAGTTCACACTAGAAAGTTTAAAAACTAGGAAGTTTAAAATGGTCTCCACGTAATCATTATCCTGTTTGTAATCAGTGTTGTTTAAGCTTCTGCTGCTATTATTTAACTTCAAGGCTGTTCGTGTAATTGTGTTTTATGATGCTACCCATGTAATTGGAGTGTTTAGGCAATAGGTTTTCTCACTGCTGATAAGTACATCTCACCAGTTGTGGATTTCAGCTAATTTTACCTTGCTGCTGTTGGCTGTAAGTTGTTGGTCTGCCATTGGAGGCAATGCATATTCATGACCCAGAGCGGTAGGTGACGTCATACCGTCCGAGCGTGCGTCTAAGATAGTGCGGAAGTATTGTGTCGGATATGGCATTATTTTATTAATTTGAATTAACACTGTTTAACAGTTAAAAATTATTCATGTCTCAATTGTACTTGCCTTTCTTTTAAATTAACTGTTTATAAAACATTTCATGCTTTTCGTCTAGCGATCAGCTTGGCATTTATTCAGTTTGCGTACAATTATGTTTTCATTACAGTGGCCGTTGTTTTATACTGATGCTGTTGCTGATGCTGCCTAATTTTAATTGGATCTCTATCACATCTTTCAAGGCTTATTTTGTTTCATTCTTTAGGACATTTTGCCTTATATTTCAGTTCGTGTAACCATCAAGTTGACTTAACACCAGTCAAAAGTTTCTATGTCGGTATCGGATGCAATGTGTGGAACAGGTCATAGAGTCCTCCAGTGTTGGTATTGTATGTAAAGTTCCACTTTTTACTTGTTATACAAGATAAACCTACACCTCATAGCAGCTTTGTCAATTTCGAAACTACGTCGTGTAGAGTTTGGAAATATATCCCTACAATTGTTTTAAATACATTCATATTTAATGCATCGACAGTGCTTTAATAGTGCTTTATCAGTGGTGTACATATTCAAGACATGGCAAAAAGTTGCATACTTATCATAATGCCTCATTTTAAGGCTATTCCATTTGATCATTGGTTTATTGTTGGGCCAATCCATTAGATCGATGAGGTTTCAATTATCCTGTACCAGGTTGATGTTTTATTTATCCTGCACCAGGTATTTTTGCCAGGGGTTCATTGAAATTTAGTTATCTGTTCCTTTTCGGCTTGTCCCTAGTCCATACACAGCACTTTAAACCAGTTATGTGCATGGTCACTAAATTATAAAACCACGTCTGTGCTGTGTCTATTCAAAATAACAACTCTGCAGGGTTCCACACTGCAGTGTGTGCGTGTGTGTGTGTGTGTGTAGCTCTGGGGTTTATAGTCAATAGTCATAGTCAAAGTTATATAAACAACATTGCGTCCAAAAGGTATATGCACAATAGATCCTGGGCAGGTTGCAAATTGTAATATAATAACACATGTACTCCAAGACAACAACTTCATCTTAGGTTGTCATACAAGAAGGTGATAAATGTCATTCCAATTGTCAGCATCACGATGACATCTTTATGTATTAGTTAAAGGGAGTTTACACAGTTGTGTGGCTAACATTTTTAATGCGGGCTAGTTCACTTGAAAAGGATACATGTTCTTCATGTATTGTTGTCGGAAAAGGTTTAGCCTTTAGATAGTTGTAGATCCTTATGCAAGTACTTGGTATTTCTATTGTGGCTGATAAAAAAGTGGAGCACCGACATAAATTGAGCTTGTAGCCTGTAAACAGTCATGTATTGATTGATTGACTTACTGTTCATCAATTACTTAGGCGCTTGATGATGATGATTGTTTACAAAAGTCTAAAATCGATCGTAGGTCAAAGGTAAAAATGCAGTTAAAGTCATGTTTAAAATAGAAATAAACTTGATTATCCAGGAGACAAAAGTTAATACACTTAGAAAAATGTGCATATTGTACACAAACAAATGTATATCAGTTGTTTGCTGTCTGAAATGAAAATAACCATGGCACGCGAAACAGTAGGAAAGATACATGCTTCATCAGAAATCACTCAGAGTTCTAAGTCTGCAACTGAGTATCATGTTCATGTTACACTTCATATTATTTAACCGCTTAAGATCGATATTCCTGATGCTAAGTTAGGAACGTTTAACAGTCAGTTTGTTTTTCGAGACACACATTACAGTTAAATCATCCTCCAACCTTTACATACTTGATACTTTTCTGACATTTATTTATTTTGCCAATGTCTGATGCATCAACTCATGTGGTCGTGGAGAAATGATTGAGGGAAATACCCATTAAAGGTTTTTAGATGTGGTCGTTGTTTGTTCTTAAAGACTTCCTCGGCTTTCATGGCGTTATTCTATCAATCCTTTAGCAAGGACAAGGGCCAGAAAGCGGCTAAACAGTTATGCTGCTAAGGCGATAATAGATATCGGGGGCCTTTATTTGCTACACCCAGACATTCAGGCTGATGATACCTGTCTTGAACAGGATGGTGTTCATAATTAACTGTGGGGAACACCTTGTTTCTTAAACCAGTTAGCATACCCAAACATTTCGGCTGATGATACCTGTCTTGAACAGGTTGGTGTTCATTTATCAAATGTGGGGAACAACTTGTTTCTTAACCAGTTAGCGGATGGATTTTAATGTTTCATTTAAAGTAGGCAGTGATGAGGAAATATATACTTTTTTGGCACCGTTTCTGTTTTGGGCGTGGCATTCGGATATTTTGTTTTTGATACACACTCTTCGCTGCTGCCAAAAAATGTTTCCCCTATTTTTGGCGGTCGGATGGGCGCCTGGACACTCTACTCTATGACTTGGAGTGTCCGGGCGCCCATCCATATGGCGGGCAGCGAAGGTGTGAAAGGAAGGACATATAAGTTTCGGTTTAACTTTATTCAGCTCCTGTATACCCAGAGACTGAATTGTAATCTAAACATAAATTATATACAAATTTGCTGTCCGTACGAATTGATAAAAAACATTTGAATTGATTGAATTCGGTGCACTTGTAATTATGCTTGAATATCAACCGTGCTTTCAACACTTGCTTAAATGCTTATCAGAAAAGTTGCTTTCATAATGAACATTTAATTTGGTGCACATGTATATATGTCCTTAATATTGTAATATTCAATCTGCTTTATTGCTTAATGCTTTCTACTGTAAGGGCTTGCCATAATGGTCTTATGTGCTTACCGGCAGCCCAATTGTTTAACCCCATGCTTGGGGCTTGTTTTTCAATCCATGCCACGCCAAATATTTGCCAAATCTATTAAAGTTTAAAAAATATTTTGATGTGTTGTTATTACAGTGCTCTCCAATAATACTGACTATAATATCTGTTATAGTCAACGGTTATTGGAGGACACAAAATTAGCGTTTTGAACTTATGGAGTAAATTTCACGGTGCAGTGTTCGTACATCTACACCGGCATCTGGGATTTACAACGAGGTAATGTGCTTTAGCTTAATGTTAACAATTTAAATTCCCTCCCTCCCAGCCCACAGGATCATTGATTGAAATCGATAATAGTGTTATGAAGTTGTATAAGTACAATAAGTTCATTTAAGACATTTCATTATTTGTCAATACTTATATTCAAAAGATAGTATTTTATGTTGCAATATCATGTTGCTTTCTCTGAGTTATATATTTTCAGTTGATGTCTTCCTCTGGATCCACTTACGTAGTCAACCATTACTGGTGTGGCATGGACATTAAGGACATTTACATACTTGCTGGAAGTTTTGGATTACAGCTAGTTGATGGGTTTAAATGTTGTAGTGTTTAATTAGCGGCGGGCAGCGAAGGTGTGAAAGGAAGGACATATAAGTTTCGGTTTAACTTTATTCAGCTCCTGTATACCCAGAGACTGAATTGTAATCTAAGCATAAATTATATACAAATTTGCTGTCCGTACGAATTGATAAAAACATTTGAATTGATTGAATTCGGTGCACTTGTAATTATGCTTGAATATCAACCGTGCTTTCAACACTTGCTTAAATGCTTATCAGAAAAGTTGCTTTCATAATGAACATTTAATTTGGTGCACATGTATTTATGTCCTTAATATTGTAATATTCAATCTGCTTTATTGCTTAATGCTTTCTACTGTAAGGGCTTGCCATAATGGTCTTTTGTGCTTACCGGCATCCCAATTGTTAAACCCCATGCTTGGGGCTTGTTTTTCAATCCATGCCACGCCCAATATTTGCCAAATCTATTAAAGTTTAAAAAATATGTTGATGTGTTGTTATTACAGTGCTCTCCAATAATTATTACTTATTATTTTGTCTGGAGAAAATATGCCATTTATGTCTAATACAAACTTATTTGATCAGAGTCAGAATCATTTGAACAAGAACTGATTGCAGTCTGCGTTCGAGATGTATACTAACAAATAGCTTGAGGTTTTATCTATTTTATATAGGTCAGGGTCAAAGACAGCTGCGGCAAGGTTTTTATGCATTTGAGTGCAATGTATTGGATCAAGAATGAAGTATAGATCTAATTTATGTTTGGTTAAGACATGTTTTTAAGACGTTAAACTAGCCACTTACTTAAATAGTTTATGAAATACAATCAAAACATCTCCTACTTGTCCCATACTGCAGACAGTATACTATTGTATTCAACCCACTTAAATAGTTTATGAAATACAATCAAAACGTCTCCTCCTTGTCCCATACTGCAGACAGTATACTACTGTATTCAACCCACTTAAATAGTTTATGAAATACAACCAAAACGTCTCCACCTTGTCCCATACTGCAGACAGTATACTACTGTATTCAACCCACCTAAATAGTTTATGAAATACAATCAAAACGTCTCCTCCTTGTCCATACTGCAGACAGTATACTACTGTATTCAACCCGCATAAATAGTTTATGAAATACAATCAAAACGTCTCCTCCTTGTCCCATACTGCAGACAGGATACTACTGTATTCAAAACACATAAACAGTTTATGAAATACAATTAAAACGTCTATTCCTTGTCCCATACTGCAGACAGTATACTACTGTATTCAACGCACATCAATAGTTTATGAAATACAATCAAAACGTCTCCTCCTTGTTCCATACTGCAGACAGTATACTACTGTATTCAACCCACTTAAATAGTTTATGAAATACAATTAAAACATCTCATCCTTGCCCCATACTGCAGACAGTATACTACTGTATTCAACCCACTTATATAGTTTATGAAATACAATCAAAACGTCTCCTCCTTGTCCCATACTGCAGACAGTATACTACTGTATTCAAACCACATTAATAGTTTATGAAATACAATCAAAACGTCTCCTCCTTGTTCCATACTGCAGACAGTATACTACTGTATTCAACCCACTTAAATAGTTTATGAAATACAACCAAAGCGTCTCCTTGTCCCATTCTGCGGACAGTATACTACTGTATTCAACCCACTTAAATAGTTTATGAAATACAATCAAAACGTCTCCTCCTTGGCCCATACTGCATACACTATACTACTGTATTCAACCCACTTAAATAGTTTATGAAATACAACCAAAGCGTCTCCTCCTTGTCCCATACTGCAGACAGAATACTACTGTATTCAACCCACATAAATAGTTTATGAAATACAATCAAAACGTCTCCTCCTTGTCCTATACTGCAGACAGTATACTACTGTATGCAACCCACATAAATAGTTTATGAAATACAATCAAAATGTCTCCTCCTTGTCCCATACTGAAGACAGTATACTACTGTATTCAACCCACTTAAATAGTTTATGAAATACAATCAAAACGTCTCCTCCTTGTCACATACTGCAGACAGTATACTACTGTATTCAACCCACTTAAATAGTTTATGAAATACAATCAAAACGTCTCCTCCTTGGCCCATACTGCATACATTATACTACTGTATTCAACCCACTTAAATAGTTTATGAAATGCAACCAAAGCGTCTCCTCCTTGTCCCATACTGCAGACAGAATACTACTGTATTCAACCCACATAAATAGTTTATGAAATACAATCAATACGTCTCCTCCTTGTCCTATACTGCAGACAGTATACTACTGTATGCAACCCACATAAAAAGTTTATGAAATACAATGTAAACGTCTCCTCCTTGTCCCATACTGCAGACAGTATACTACTGTATTCAACCCACTTAAATAGTTTATAAAATACAATCAAAACGTCTCCTCCTTGTCACATACTGCAGACAGTATACTACTGTATTCAACCCACATAAATAGTTTATGAATTAAAATCAAAGCGTCTCCTCCTTGTCCCATACTGCAGACAGTATACAACTGTATTCAACCCACTTAACTAGTTTATGAAATACAATCAAAGCGTCTCCTCTTTGTCCCATACTGCAGACAGTATACTACTGTATTCAACCCACTTAAATAATTCATGAAATACAATCAAAACGTCTCCTCCTTGTCCCATACTGCAGACAGTATACTACTGTATTCAACCCACTTAAATAGTTTATGAAGTACAACCAAAGCATCTCCTCCTTGTCCCATACTACAGACAGTATACTACTCTATTCAACCAACTTATATAGTTTATGAAATACAACCAAAGCGTCTCCTCCTTGTCCCATACTGCTGACAGTATACTACCGTATTCAACCCACTTAAATAGTTTAAGAAGTACAATTAAAACGTCTCCTCCTTGTCCCATACTGCAGACAGTATACTACTCTATTCAACCCACTTAAATAGTTTATGAAATACAATCAAAACGTCTCTCTTGTCCCAGACTGCAGACATTGTGTCAACTTTATGAAATACAATCAATACGTCTCCTCTTTGTAGCATATTGCAGACAGTATACTGTTGTCTTATTGTTGTTGTTGTTGTTTCAGATTTGAGTGATACACCAGGTGCGACACATGTGATCGGCACAGGTATTTATTTATTTACTGAGTATATGACCTCATAATTTCGTTTGTATTTTCTTTCTCTGTGTTCAGAAGCCTTCTCTTCGTTCAGAAGCGCTTCCGTGGCCGGGATGTTAAAGACGCTGCGTTTGAAGTAGTCTCGCCTCTCACCGCTGTGGTTACGAATCCCACTGGGAGCTCGAATTATAAATGAAAAAGCGTCGATTCTAACGGATGGCGGGAGGTATACAGTACTGGTTTTACTCAGGGAAAAGTGGGTGGTCTGCTTGCATCACAAAAAAAGTTGACATAGGCTATGTCAAAGAGGAGTATATACGTCTAGGTTCTAGGAAGCAACAAATATAAATTGAGCAGAAACACCTACATAAATCACCTATCAATGTTTAAACTCATCGAGGGAGAAACGAGTTTACATATCCCTGTGAGAAGACAGAAAATAATTTCCGTTAAGCGGACATTAACAGAACCCGACACCAATATGGGATATTTAATATTAAATCATACTCTGGGATTACGACAATAATGTTGCTCCTAGAGATGGGAATTAAACAATCAATGTGTACACTTGTCTAAAAGCCCCTCCCCATTATCCCACTCCACCGAACTACGCCGGTATGTATTACAAGTATGGAGGATATCTCAGATAGAAGTCAGATATAAACTTGGTCTTTCGGTTCTTTGCCCAGAATTATTGTCCACGGATTGAAAAGGTAGCCTAAGGATTTTATAATATTGCCAAAGCCTCTGAATTTTGTATTAGTGTAGCTTGTCCCGTTTTAAAAAAACATGAAACAATATTCTCACCAGTAAGTTTGATGGCATAAAACGTTCAGTTGTATTTATTACCAAATCATCATGGTCCGAATCCGTCATCTGTTAGCTAATTTATATCTATACTGAGTCAAAACGAAAAGAGTGCAATCAAAGGACAAAGTATGATAAGGGGGTATTTTGGCCCCCAATATGTTCAAAATGCAAAACATAATATTTACATATAATCTGTTGTGCAAGTTGAAATAAATTGATTATATTTTATGTTCAAACGATATTTCATTTAATTTATCTAGAAGAATTAGCAGTGTCTCAAAAAATGGCAGTTTTGGTAATTTTGATTTTGGACGTTTCTGATCTTGATCCTAAAAATATAGAGCGAGTTTTTTTGGCTGATGATGCATCCTTATCAAGTACCGGTTTCAATAAAAGCTCAGCTGTGCTCGAGGATGCGCTCTGTATTTCCAAGATACAAATCTGATTGAAAACTGCTGAAAATGAACAAAAATGTCATATTTTGAAAGAAAAGGCATTGTTTGTGAGGCTCTTAAACTCATTTAGAACCTTAAAACGTACTTGTAATGAGTTTTAATAATGATTCAGTTCATTTGTAGCTAAAATAGATATTCAAAACTTGTGCATTAAAACGTTCAATATTGGGGTCAATTTTGCCCCTTATCATACCTATTGTTTGGGGCGCTTGTTTCAGTCAAAGGTTTTTCTGCAGTAACTCGAGCAATTTAAATAATACGTACATCAGTTATATATCATTGTAGCATGGTCGGTGACATTTCCTTTGATGAATGCAGAGCATTAAATCGTTTAATTTAGGTTAACTAAAGGGGCGTGGCTTTACCGTACTACAACTATCGGATATTGGAATTTAGAGTACGGTCACTATGACGTCACAGTGTTACTCAGTACACCATGCTACAAAAAAGATAGAGTCTGTCTCAGCTCGTTGGTTATTTAAACACCTCGATGGGCTACGCCCATCTCGGTGTTTAAATAAGCCAACTCGCTGAGACCAGACTCTATCTATTACTTAGAACTGGCATTTTTAGTGGTAAAGAAAAGTACTTTACTTTTGAAAATCGCTTGAGAAATAAATATGTTACAGCCAAATGATTTTTTTGCTGGGGCTTTTCCTATGTAATTCCTTCTTGGTGGGACAGCAGAAAAGTACGAAATGTCAAATAACTTCAGTAATACTTCATAATTTGCTATAAAACTTTCAGGGTGTCCTAATTTATTAATATCCAATAATTTAAAACCATTTTTGGATAAAAATTCTAAAAAAACATATATTTCAATTTTTCATGCAGCAGAAATGACCCATCAAAAAACAACTTTCGCACATGACATTTTTATTTCTCCACCGATTTTGAAAAGTAATGTATTTTTATTTACCACTAAAAATGTCTGTTTCACTGATATACAACGTATTAAGGTAGTAGATAAATTTTATCTTAAAAGTCCAAAAAACCTTTGGCTGAAACAAGCGCCCCAAACAATAGTCCTTTGCGTAATCTACCTCATTACACGTTACATAGTTTTAAATGTTAACGTCATAAATGTGTTCAGGCATCTTAACGTTATGTTGGAGAAGAAGTTAGACGTTTGACATTGCCATACATATGTACTGTTAGTTCCTGGTGTTAAGTCACAATGACCTTACATATGGGCTGTTGGTTCCTGGTGTTAAGTCACAATGACCTTACATATGGGCTGTTGGTTTGTAAAAATTCCAAAAACCAGCACTTAGCAAGATGCCTGTTTTCCTATTCAACTGCGTGCATAATTCTCAACTTCGTGCATTTTGCAAGTTGTGTTTCGCTCTTTTTTGTACTGTAAGGAACTCAAACTCTGTTAGTGATTGAACTGTCCATACAAAGTTATCACTACTCTATTTAAGCATCAGTTGTGTATATATTATTGCTAAATTTGTTATTACAATGTTTAGAATATTTCCAAAAATAAATGTACACACTTTATTGTTTGACTCAGTATACTAAAGTCTTGAAAGACAAAGCAAAGGTCGTTGACACAGAAGATTCAGACGACTGAAATAATCTCATCAAGCGTCTATATATCTTCTTTCATCAAGCGTCTATATATCTTCTTTCCAGACAAACGTGAGTTATTGCGCTTTTATGTATACATATCTGAAAGTAATATTTCATTAATGCTATATTTGTTTTTTGCGGTCCCAATTGACGAAACTGTATTTACCATTTTAGCTATATCGTGACCATCGTTCTTAATGTAATAGTTGTTTCCGGATAATCTAATATTGTGAATTGGATTGAGATTGAATGAGTTACTGTATTTGATTTGTGGGGCTAATAATAATAAATCAGCCAAAACCTTAACGCGTATGCGTTTATCTTTCCCGCCAATCGCATTATTGTTATGTCACGGAGTAGCCAAGACAATGAAAAACGGTGTATTGATTAAAACTGTCCACAGAAAATATCAGACAGATATTCCTGAACAAAACATAAACTCTGTCCCGTTTTATTGGGATGACGATAGGGTTTGGATTTGCTCCAACCTTGAACCTGGTTTAAAAACCCAGCGGATTTTTGCCACTGATTGGGCCAAGGCAGTAGCTATATTGTCAATCCTTTTATGTTTGTGATTTCACAAGCATTGCCTTTGTCCTTGTAATTGTTGTTTGTTTCGATGCGTGTTTTTGTTTGTGGTCCTTGAATGCTTCATTTCCGGTCAGATGTCTATATCTTCTTAGCCCCGTGTGGTTCCGGGGGCCCCGTTTGACTACGGGGCAAAGAATAGGGCCACTGCAGATCCCGTTTGAGGGGTAGGCAGAGGGGTAGAACCTCCACCCCCCTCCCACAAATTCATGTTCATTTTAGTTCAGGTATTCATCATGACCCCTGCATTGTTTCAGGTGCCATCTCGCTCATATCACTAGAGTAGTGGCAGAAACACTACAACGTGGCTCCAGCGTAAATGGAGTGTCTACAATAGAATTTGCAGCAACTCTGCAGTTCAGGGTGAGAAGGTTCTAGGCCCATTTTCCATATTTTATCTCGATGTACATGGAGGATGAGCCTGGCATGTTCATTCCTGTTAGGCGCCATATAACCTTTCATGTGTTGGTGAGCCTTAAAACCCCAAATAAATTCTATTGTACTCCAATAAGTAATCGTCAATGCCATACAAGTTAAACAACATCAGTTTTTTTTAGCTAAATCAAATATATCGAAAGTGCATTACGTGGTCCCGCCTTAATTTAATTAAGCGATGGGAAACCTTATATTAGCAGGATTGTATATTGGATATTTCGACAATAAAACATATTTAAAAACAGTTTTTATACAATTATGTGAACTTTTTAAGTTGAAATTAAGGATTTATTTCATACCCCAGCCAACCCTGTTTTCGCTTCTTGGAGAAGTGGTTGGATAGGAAAGTTAATACTCGGAGAACGTAATGGTAACCTCGTTTTTAGAATGTGGCTGATCAACCTTAGCAATGCATAGCATTAAAATAGGTATGTGTTTCCACTAATCCGCCCGCTTCTATTTTAATCCACCGACCTTTCATCTTAATATATAAGATAATGAATATATACTATAACATAATATAATGTGTGTAAACATATGTATCTATCCGCAGAATGCGATGTCCGCATCACGAGTACGGGTGGTTCCAACGGCACATTCAAGTCGCCTGGTTACCCGAGATGAACTCCGACAGATTAGAAAAGGTCATGGTCAAGTTCAACGACTTTTTTATTTCCGGACTCATACAGAAGTGAGTGGGTGTATCATAGAATAGAATAGATTTTATTGTTTTAAGCCAAATATATTTACAAAACCTAAAGTTTCAATGGCAGTCCATGTGTTAGTTAACAGGTATAGATCAAACAGGTGAACAATGCATTACAATTTAAAACCCGAAATTGTGGTTTCTTAAAGAAGGCGATCTCTTAAAGAGAATGTAGCGACAAGGCCAAACAAGTTCTATTATTGAATTCTGAAAAACTCAGAGAAAGGTGAAAGACTTATCAAAACGATGATAAACGTGAAAGATATTACCATTTGAAGGTGGTTCTAAAACTATGACGTCATAGTTCCAAATTACCATATATGCTATATTGATGAATGTCATTAAAGCGAAGAAAAACTCTGCAAAGAATTCAAAACCCTTTACTTGTCATATAAGTCATTATTGTCATTAAGTATACATATTTTTCATACAGTTGCCATCATTTATTTCACTATAAATCAGTCATTTTTCATATTTATAAATATTCCTTACATGGTCATTTAGAACTGTGATGTCATAGCTCTCAACATGGCGGCTTCCGTATTCGCTTCAACAGAACCTTTAAATGATCATATCTTCTTAGTTTATCATCCGATTTTGATCATTCTTTCACTCTTATTCAAGTGTTTCAGAACTCTGGACAATAAAGATGATTTAGCTGTGTCGCTACATTCCCTTTAATATAGAGGTGGTCTCTTGGGCAGGGGTGATGTATACTATATTGTATTCTAAACTGTTAAGAAGTTCTTGAACCATTTCAACCGCAGATGTGTCTATTAAAGAAAAAATAATGAAATCAAATGTGCAAAAATATGACAAAAGAAACACATATGGTCAAGCCAGTTATCAGAGCAACGCGTAGGAAGAAGTGAAAACAAAACATGTGGTTTTGTTTTTATGTATTCTCTATGTTCGTATATAAATTGCAGTTCTACGGAGGGATTCCTGGGTGATAATTACCAAGGACACAGGCAGTCTACCCACATTGATGAAAAATTCTGCGGGAAATTGTGGCCACCAGAGTTGACGAGCCGAGATCCCCACATGATCTTGACCTTTGACACGGGGCAACTCAGGCCAGATTCGTAGGGCATTACAAATTTCTTTCAGGTATGTCATGGTGTGTAGATAGTGCCATTGATTCGATTTATATGATTAAAACGCCTTTATAACCGCAGCATTGTAGTTTATTTACATACACACACTTACAAATAGGCTTACATAGAATACAGTAAAGAGTAGAACTTTGACATTTCTCTCTCACCAAGATGCATATTTAGAATCTAATTTGTTATCAAAGACGACCAACCCAAGAAGCAATAGCGTTTAGTATTGCATTGTACAATGAAGATGTCTATTTTAATATTACCTGTTGATATTTAACATCGTCTAACGGCGTGTACATACGCCATTGATGTCTGTGAATGAACTACATTTGGTTTTCGAGCTTTTATTTCAATTAGGTGTTATGCTTTCTAGAGGAATGCTGCGTACTTCATTTTTTGTAAATTTCAATAGCGTACATGTATCAATGCATGTAAGTAACTTTTTGATGTACGTTTTTGCTTACAATGCTAATCAACTCCTTCTTATAACATAACATTAATTCATCACATAACATGCGGTGTGGGAGTGTAATAACACATTCAATAGTTTCGATATTCCACTAGTGGTATAACATAACGTTAGAAAGAGCCTCGCATTATATCATTTTTCCAACTCGTTTAATAAATTCAATAATGAATGAACACTCATGTAAGATCCTCTATATATACCACAATTGTTTGCACTCTGTTTAGAAAAAATAATATGTTTGAAAGTTACCATATTACCCCTCTTCCTTTTAATTTGCACTTTTAGATTCACATGTACAAAAACAGCCAGTAAGCTGCTGTTACAAATGTGCCACATCGTATGTTCTCAATTTGCTTGAACACGCCTGTACTGATTTAAAAATCACCACTGTGTAGCTTGTTTTGAGCAAGCCGAGATCACACAATATGGCGGACACCGTGTGGAGCCAACAATATGGCGGAAATCATATATAACGAAAGTTTTACTTTATACAAATACTCGCATTTTCTGTCTTTGGTAAACATTCAAAATGTCTTGCCTACCGATGAGAGCGAGAAGAAAATTCGCAAAAATATATCTTCATTGGCCATCTGGATCTACTTGTGAAAACACAAATTATTTTTGATAAGCACAATTTAGATTTAGATGTCTGTGTAATTCTGGAAATCTGGGTTGATTTGACTTGGCTGGTAAAACTCATATAAATAATAACTGCAAAGTCCTTTGATTAATGTTTCATACTTACCTATAAATACCTGTTCATATCAACGACGAAAGCAATAGTCCGGCTTTCTGTAACATTATAATTTTCGACGAGAGGATGATAATAAAATAATTATGTTATGGTATTCTCAAAATATTATGAAACTGTCATTATCGTGGTGGCATAGCATTTCAGGCAAAGCACTAAATTTAAGCATCTCGGGCATAGGTTATTATTGTTATCCTATATCCATGACGAAAGGGAATTGCAAAAACGTGATTTAAAGGTAAATATAAAGTAATCGTTATTATAATTCAGTCAAACTGTCTCCCAAAAACATTTGAAAACCAGATTAAATTTATTGATTAACGGGTTTAACATCTGTTCAATAATTTAATTATCATATACAGTTTTTAGAATGCAACCGCATTTGTCACTTAGTATTATTGGAATCACGATATGTTTTAACCAAACCTTGGGTGTTTCCATTACATTTGATCGTATTTACCCGTGCAGGACACATGCAATGATTGCTGAGTTCAATATGTATGCATTGCGATTATCTTATTACCTTTATTTGGTTTTGTTGTTTAATGCTATATGGGCAGATTGCTTCAAAATTGAGTGTGCGTGCGTTAATGCCTGCGTGCGTGTGTGTGTATTTTATTCCGTTAGCCTGTAAAAAAAACGTAGGTGTCGATATATGTGGAGAAAGAGAGACTGCAAGGGGATCCCAAAGAGTGCGGACTCGGATGTTTTTAGTACATTGGTATCTGCTAGGAACTTTGTATGGGCAGTTTGATATGCAGTGTCTGTGATGTGTGCCAGCTTTTTCGCTGATGCTATAAGGTAATTGTGGGAGTTAGATGGGATGAAATAAGAATAATCCATTACGGATTTCTCCTTAATGATTGTCTCTAATACTTTCACTATTAGGTTCACATTTCATTCAAGCGTATGATCACATATATAATTAAGAAAAAGCTCAAATTAATCCTTTTTTACCTACTGCCGTATAAATATGTTATTGGTGCAATATAATCAAAAGGTAACAATATGCAAAACGAGACGCCGCGAGTTTTAAACAAGATTGTTTGCACCTTGCATATTCTGGCATCAGCTTCTTTATTGATAAAAAATGCAATCATTATTAAGTGCGATTGATCACATGGTATTTTCGTAAAACGATTGAAATGGAGCCATGGTCTTTTCTGGCTAGTTCTTAATCTGGCTTTTGGTTTTGTGTGTTTTGATTTAACGAGGATGTTTTTAGGTTTAAAATGTTTTAAAACCTAAACCCCGATAAATCCCCAAATCTACTCAAGCGAGTCATGGAGAAAACTGTATATTGAACCTACACGGGGCACAGGTTTAAATGTAAGACCATCCACTGAGCTATCGAAGCGGCTCATAAGGTCATATAAACATACGCTATAGTCATTTCTATTTCCAAGGTTGATTGTTTGGAGATATACTTGTTTGCACTTTAACGCCCTGTTTTCCTGTCTGCAAACGTCCTTGATATGTATATCATTTTTCTTACCTAGTCATTTAATTGTATCTTACGCTAGTCACGTGTGTGTATTTATGTTTATCCAACTTATTGTCAATACCGTTTATAAAGTTGTATAACTTTGATATATGAGTTACACTTTCAATTCAAAGTAAAACAATTTCCGTCTGACTTTCATGGTGCGGGCAGAGTATGTGATGTGTGTTACTAAATTATTGGGAATATATCGGGAGATGGGGGCGGGCAGAGTTTGTGATAGAACATAATTTGGAATATATTGGGGGAGGGGCGGGCAGAGTATGTGATAGTACATAATTTGGAAAATATTGGGGGAATGGGCGGTCAGAGCATGTGATATGTGATAATACATTATTTGGAATATATTGGGGGAGGTGGCGGGCAGAGTATATGATAGTACATAATTTGGAAAATATTGGGAGAAGGGGCGGGCTGAGTATGTGATAGAACATAATTTGGAAAATATTGGGAGAGGGGGCGGCCAGAGTATGTGATTGTACATAATTAGGAAAATATTGGGAGAGGGGTGGGAGGGCAGAGTATGTGATAGTGAATTATTTGGAAAATATTGGGAGAGGGGTGGGAGGGCGGAGTAGTGATAGTGAATTATTTGGAATATATTGGGGGAGGGGGCGGGCAGAGTATGTGATAGTACATAATTCGGAAAATATTGAGAGAGGGGTTGGAGGGCAGAGTATGTGAATGTGAATTATCTGGAAAATATTGGGAGAGGGGTGGGAGGGCAGAGTATGTGAGTGAATTATTTGATATATATTGGGGGAGGGGGCGGGCAGAGTATGTGATAGTACGTAATTTGGAAAATATTGGGGAAAGGGGGCGGTCTGAGTATGTGATAGTACATAATTTGGAAATTCGCCCTTGAAATGTCGTCTTTTCGTTCTGTCGTTATTTCGTCTTTTCGTTCTGTCGTCTTTTTGCGCTGCATTTGCCGTCTTTTCGTCCTGCCGTCTTTTCGCTCTGACGTCTTTTCGCGTCAAAATAACTAAAAAACGAAATGGCAGCAATCAGCCACCAAAATCAATACCTACCGACCTACCGACCTATTTGACTACTCGGAGATAGCCCGATATTATACATGATCGTTCGGCAAATGTCCGCGTGAAATGGGCTATAGTGAAATAGTAATTTCTATTTGTGTTATAAATAACCTATGGTTCAAAATATAATATAAGTTATATAAGTTATAAATAATCGATAGGCAAATTTACCCATAACTATATATAAATAGCTTCAAGTATAAACCGATGAATTAAATAGTATACATGCGAATGTGTAGGTATGTTTAAGTGTACCACGTGTGTTAGCTATCGTGAAAATATTTATATGACTATAGCTCACTATAGCTATTACCTGGTTCGACTCTCGTTTCAACTTCGTAAACATAATAACAACTGTCGACCTTAGGAAGCAACCGTGGATCGCACCGGAATACGTACCCGAATACGTGATCTCGGTTAAAAGGTCTAAAGATCAAATACTGTTACATCGCACTTTCAGAGTGGAATCCTGGCTTGACTCACCAGTATTCTATACTATTAATAGTTCGGGTATTTCGAAGGTGTTACTAAATATGTGTAAGAAGTTGTTGAGCTCATTTGTGAATACAAAGCGTCATAATGAACAGTGAGTTACGTTTCTAAAACATTGCAAATCATTTTAATTTAATATTATTGAAATTGTTATATTATTTAGTATTTTTGTTTTATCTTTTTGTGAGTAATAACATATTTCATATTAATAACAGACAGTATTTTGTTTACACACAGTTTTAGATATATATTGGTATATAGATATAGTTAAGCAATAAAATAAAATCAAGCCTATGAATAATATAGCAACAAATATAAGTAAATTACTTACCTATTTGCATTTTACTATACAACAAATTGAAGTATTGGACTTAAGGATTTATATTTTACTTAATTATACGAATCTATAGAATCATCGATTCTGTTTTGAAAAATATGTACATTTCAGATTCAATGTAACACATGGGCTAATTGTTACCATTACAGATATTCGGTGTTCGTTTGCAACCGTTCTGATACAGCTGTTAAGTTTAGTCGTAACTATGGTAACGGTTAGGGCGTGTCAGAATGGTTTCTATTGGCTGGAAATTGCGGGAGATTGCCAGCCATGTTCAGGCATCTGTTATCATGGATCCAGTTTGGGATATGCGAACAAGTGTGCGGAACTTTGTTTAAGTAAGAAACGCATTTACATACATAGCATACATCTCTCTCTCTCTCTCTCTCTCTCTCTCTCTCTCTCTCTCTCTCTCTCTCTGTCTCTCTCATTAGCATGAAAAACTATATTTACTAGTTGCAAAAACCCAGGGTCATCTATTTTCATAATATTTGTTATATTTAGAACATTTTAAAAAAAAATTGTAATTAAAATACTTATTGGAAACCCAATGTCAATCTATTTCTAAATGTTTAAATTTAGATTATGCATGTTTAAAATGTCCATTTATGATCCAGCTAGATCTATAAATATCAATTAACATGTACTAAGATATTTCATAACCATATATATATTACATTATTCGCTACTAAATCCCATCAAATTCAACTGAATACATGTATACATGTTTAGCATATAAATTTTAAACATATAAAATTCACACAGTTCGTCAATTCAAATTCACACATTATGTCAATTCATAATATTCGATCGAAAGTTTTATGACGGCGTTTACTTGCGAGCCACGACTAACTTTGCAAGAATTTCGGACCTGCTCCAATATTACTATAAAATAAGTAAAATCAATACTGCTTCTGATTTTTTATCAGTAGAATTCAATTTAATCTATGTCGATTACATGTCGTATGAACTTCCGGTTTGGGTATAGGGTTGCACTACACTAAATAAAAAAAGATAGAATAACATATGTCGTTTTAGTAAAAATAAAACAAAAACTAGTTAATAGTTTTAGAAGAAAAAAATATTTGTATATTTCATCTTATTTCATCCATTGAAACTGCATATAAAAGAGAAACATATAGAACTCAAGTAATCCTGAGTATATTTACAATGAAACTTTCAGTTTGATATGTTTACAGTTGTATCAAAACTTGAATACTAAATACACACATGACAGCAATTTGTATTGATAGATCAAGTTGGTTACACTGACTAGATACAAGTGTAAACATACTAGACTATCAGTTTCGAATAAAACGAGTCATGATTATTTAAGTTCTAATTTTATCCTTTCCAATTCCGTTTATAACTAGGGGACTTATAATTCTTAATCGATTTCTTATTTTTTAAATACAAATAAATTAGTCTGATCCCATTTTCCTATTCCTAATGCATCTTTTGAATGTATTCTCATCCAAATCAATGATTTTTTAAGAGAGAAATTAGAAGGAAAAGTTAAGGTGTCACGTGTTATTTTGGCTTAAGGTGTCACGTGATAATTTGGCTTCTTCATTGGTTCAGATAGGGGAAGTTTCCTATCTGTTTGTTACTGGGTCTGTGACTGCATCCAAGAAACAAAGCACTGTTCCATAATTATGCTAATCCAAAGGAATATATAAACACTTATGCTAAGTACTGCATTTACTTTTTCAGATTACACGATTGCTTCAACGACCTCTCCACCAGATGACTCAACTTACAGGATTGCTTCAACGACATCTCCACTAGATGACTCAACTGACGTATTTAAAAAATATATGCCACACATCGTTGGTATAACGGTAGCAGTTGTAATAATGCTGGCTTTAATAATACTTCTGGTGTGTAAGTGCAGAACTCTCGTTGAGAAGGTTAATAAGTGGTTTGATGGGAGGAAACTTCAATATTCGACTGAAGAGCAAGGACGCATTACGGATCAACAAACAAAAGCAAATCTTGAGGTTATCAACACTGACCCCTTATTAGGCACAAATAATAATGCCAATTCACTTGGATCAACAAGTCCGCTTTGAACAGTTGTTACCGTTTTTACAATTATTAAAACAACTTGACATTTTCTGCCTTCGGAAAATACCATCAACGTGTAGTCGCTTTGTAGGCTAGTTGCATAAGCATACGTACAGTCACGTGGAAGGGAGGCTGTAACAGCATAAACTGAGATTGCAAAAACCTTCAATTACGATAAATAGTTTACATATCATTTATCATGCTTTTCAAGAAAATGGCTCCTAAAACCGACGCTTGACTTGAAAAAGGAGGAGATGCACCTGCAAAAGTGTCGCTGCGGAGAAACAATAGGAAGAGTGTCACATGGGAGGAGAGTCAATACATTCGGACACATCATAACATTCGTACTTCATAACATTCGTACTTCGGCCTACGTTCCTCATATATTACGAAGGACTTCGGATGATATGACTGATAGGAGACCAATATATATATAGATAGATATATAGATATGTATATAGATTTTTTTGATTAAAAAACTATTTTCTTGTACATTTTTGCATATAAAAGAAGCCATAAATATCCTTCATCTGGTTTCAAAAATAAGGCGAAAAGGGTTTGGTGCTTAGCAACCTTTGAGTAACTAACTATATATATAATAGAAAACTGTGCGCAGAAAATATACCAAATAGTAAGTTTGCACAAATTATGTATCGACAGACAGACTGTTTACAGTCCGTAACAGTTCAATTGGAGAACAATAAAGTAAACGATGTTGCTTTGTTGTTGATATATCATGCTTTTCAAAGACGAATTTTAACCCTTTTACACATTAATAATAGGCACACTCATGTTTGTATCCATGGGTTTTTTACCCCCAACAATTTATAACAATCATATTAAATGATACCTTTAAATGGGATAAATAAATATATCTATATGTATTTAAAGGGAGTACATCAGGCTTTTCAAAGGGGTATAGGGGTCCGACTTAAAATTGACAAATATTGATGTTTTCTATTTTAAAGCGCCTAAACATAATGAATGATCCTAAAAATAACCCCTTAGTTACAAGGAAATTCATTCTGTACAGTAAAACGTGCTATCCTAGGTTACGCACCAGGGTTAATTTCAGCATTTTATGCCCGATTCCGTCATAGCTATATGGTGTATTCGAAGTTTAAACCTTAACAATATGGTTCGAACATCATATTTTGATGGATATAAGTGTTTTATCATGAATTGGAACATTTTTATAATTTAAGATATTTCTAGAAAAAAACTGATGTACTCCCTTTAATATCTGTAAATATGGCTTAATTAAAACAAAAAAAAAACATTTTGAAATGCATTGAGGGGTCGTAAGGGTTATTTCTGTTATTGGCCGGATTTATACTTTGTTTTCTAATCTTATGAAACAAACGAAACAGACGTCAACAGAGTGACGAAAAAACGTTCCCGACCCCACAACCTCCCAACCCCGTACCCGTAAAAATGTAACCTTGATGATTTGAGATCGTTACCTGTTTATTTAATATTATGTGTTTTAGTATTTTAATTCACTGATATCTGTTGTTATCACATTCCATTTGTTGTTATCCTGTTATCTTGTTATCCGACGCCACTCCTATTGTCGCCTCTCTTCATTGTAATACATTATCATTATTTCTTGAAGTGTGTGTGTGTGTGTGTGTGTGTATGTATGTGTGTGTGTGTGTGTGTTTCTAAGGAATATAGTCCGTCCACCAAGCAATCAACAGGCGTTCTACCCGACGGTCATAGGTACAATTGAGTCTGGACTTTTATCTGTTTGTTTGTGTGTGATGTGATGATGTGTGATGTGATGATGTGTGATGTGATGGATGATGTGTGATGTGATGATGTGTGATGTGATGATATGTCTATGAACGGAAGTAGTTCAGCATTTGAACGTTTCTCCGAGTGAGGAAGACGCGAACGATAACTTTAAGTCACGTGACGGGGCTAGAACTGTAGTATCTATATTATGAGTGTTATGTGAATCATAACTTCTTGGGAGTCGTACTTCGGCAGCATCACAGCGTTTTACTTGTAAAAGAAGAAGAAACTCTGCTGAAAGTTCCTTCCCTTTTATTAACATATTGGTGTTCAACTAACCCTAACTCTAAAACTTGACCCTAAACCTAACTAGTGTGCGTGTCAAAATAACTGACTGTTAACGGTTTCACTGGTTATTGTTTTGACTAAATCATTAAAGCAAATTTTTGATTTGAGTATAGGTTTGCCCAAATCACAAAGTTAATTTATCTGTATCAGATATACACATTATACAGCTCAAAAATGAAATTTGCTTCAAAAATGATGTTATCCATATATATATGTCTTTAGTTTTCAAATTGTTTTATAAAAAAAAATGTGAATTTGCATGTGTCATTTTTATTTCACCCTTAATTTCTTTTGAATTAAGAACTATTGGTCGGCCATCTTTGAAATTTGGGTGATGTGATAAAATGGCTTATTTTATTCAGAAACGTCTCGTCAACACTCGCTGGATAAATGGACTATTCTATGGACCAATTTATTTCACATAAAAACAAAACAACACTCCCACCACCCCCACCACCCCCACCTCCCCTCCCCCATGGGGGGGGGGTTGTAGGGTATGATTTTCTGAAAGAACATACATTAAGCTTCAAAATGAGACATGTGTGCCATCTGAGCGTTGGGGCTTTAGTGAGTTTTGGGGGAAAACGTTGCGTGTTTATTTTGAAACTTACTGTTTGTTCTTTCAGAAAATCATACCCTACAAAATTCCCCCTGGTGGGGGAGGGTTTCTCCTACTAGCTCACAGCCTATAGACAGTAGTCATTGCGATCATTGGAAATATGGGTTTCGTCATAGATATAGCGATTTTCTGAAAATGATTCTCCGCGGAGCTTGGCAACGAGACGATACTCCGCGTAGCCAGATTTTACACATGGTCTCTTAAGTTATTTTGTCTTTATTTTATGGTATGAATCAACGTTTTTATGCCTTTCTTATGTATATGTATAATAATTATACATAGTGAATACGAGTACATTTGTAATGTGTCTCTCTTTAAAGCCGGTATACGTGTAAGCTATATCATACGTGCGGTTAACTGCTCAACGTCAGTTTTTTACAGTACCCCTCGGCTTGGGTCATAATATCAAGAAATTATAAGACCGTCCCTCGGTTACATTCTCTTAAAATGTTCAATTGTTTAAATATCTTTTTGTATCATTTTAAAGAGCGATTCTAATGCATTCTGATGCATTTGATTATTATGCAGTTACTGTTATAAGGGGATTCATATGTCCATTTATAAAGCGAAGAACCTACAATTTTAACATTCTAACGCGTAACACAACATAATTTCAAACGGCCAACGTATGCCAAAACATCTCTGTATGTTGTAAGTTGATTTTAATACAATTTGCATTGCTGGATGCAGAATTTAAATATTTCATTTGATGCAAATGTTTACACCCGTTCGTTCCCCTTTCAACTTCGTTGAGACTGAAAAACAAATTGACGTCGTAAACGTGTAACACTCTCTCGAAAAAATTACACGCTCTCTAATAGAACAATTTCTTTCCTTTGTTTTGGCTATTGTCCATCACTCAGCGACATTTATTGTTACCCCACTTAGTGCCCATTCAATTAACAATACAGCCTTTTGTCGTCTTTTCGTTTTGTCGTTCTGGCGGGCGCCAAGACGACAAGACGACAAAACGACACAAATAAAGCGCCAAGACGACAAGTCGCCACGCGAAAAGATGACAACGGGCCACATTTATTTGTCGTCTTAGCGCCTTTCAAATGTCGTATTGGTCTCACAGATCTATTATCTATTATTTTTATGGGAAAATTAATTGTGGTGTGAGACCTGAAGAGTAGCTAATATTTCATCATAGTCACGCAGACGTCTTTTTTTTAAAGCCCGTTAAACAACTTGATTCAATTGGTTTATGTGTTAGTTTCAACGTAATGATTTGTCAGACAATTTCAACAAGTTGTTGGTACAGATGAAGAATGTGTTTGGCACATATTGTGTCCAGTATATGCCCATATCAGGTATTTGATATAAATCTCATAATAACATTTTCGAGCAATTTGTGTGCATGTATGTATACTTTTTTGACAGCTGTGTAATCATGACAACTCATGTGATAAATAAAAACATGATGGTTTCTGGTGTATACATGTGCATTGTGTCAGAAGCCACATGTTTCTGTAAGGAAATATCACAGAGACAGCAGATGTCTAATTTGATATATCTGATATCTCCCATATTGTTGATGTCTCAAATTTAAAGTTGTCAACAACTCATCTTTGTATGCCATACTGGACAGTGATCACATAAGTGATTGTTGTTGCTGCTGTTGTTGTTGTTGTTGTTGTTGTTGTATCTTCCAACTATCAAGTTTCTGTTGGTGTTCTCCATATTTATTACAGAGACAAATAATGTTGCTGTTCTGTTTAGGTGGAATTTCTCATTATTGTATTTCTGTTATCTAGTCGAAAGAGGTGCAGTTCTTGAATTTTTTATTTTTTTACCGAAACAGTTACAGTTACAGCTTCAATTATTTTTTATTCTGTATGGGGTATTTATGTATTGTGTTGCATTTCCTGAAAGCAGGTGACACAGATTATGTTTTTGAAAAAATGTCATGCAGATTGAGACA
>JAWPHD010022055.1:0-26316 GCA_037043455.1 Cyrtodaria siliqua
CTTACACTTATATATTCCGTTCTTACGCATATATATTCCGTTCTTTCGCATATATATTCAGTTTTACGCATATATAATCAGTTCTTACGCATATATAATCCGTTCTTACACGTATATATTCCGTTATTACACATATATATTCCGTTTTTACACATATATATTTCGTTCTTACACATATATATTCAGTTCTTACGCATATATATTCATTTCTTACGCATATATATATTCAGTTATTACGCATATATATTCAGTTCTTACGCATATATATTCCGTTCTTACTCATATATATTCCGTTCTTACGCATATATATTCTTACACATATATTCTGTTCTTACACATATATATTCCGTTCTTACACAAATATATTCCGTTCTAACGCATATATATTCCGTTCTTACACATATATATTCCGTTCTTACAAGTATATATTCCGTTCTTACACGTATATATTCCGTTCTTAGACATATATATTCCGTTCTTACACATATATATTCCGTTCTTACACATATATATTCTGTTCTTACACATATATATTCAGTACTTACACATATATATTCAGTTCGTACACATATATATTCAGTTCTTACGCATTTATATTCAGTTCTTACACATATATATTCAGTTCTTACACATATATAATCAGTTCTTACGCATATATATTCAGTTCTTACGCATATATATTCAGTTCTTAGGCATATATATTCAGTTCTTACGCATATATATTCAGTTCTTACGCATATATATTCAGTTCTTATACATATATATTCTGTTCTTACACATATATATTCAGTTCTTCACATATATATTCCGTTTTTACACATATATATTCCGTGCTTACACATATATATTCTGTTTCTTACACATATATATACCGTTGTTACACGTATATATTCTGTTCTTACACATATATATTCCGTTCTTACACATATATATTCCGTTATTACATATATAATCCGTTCTTACGCATATATATTCCGTTCTTTCGCATATATATTCAATTTTACGCATAGATATTCAGTTCTTACGCATATATGTTCAGTTCTTACACATATATATTCAGTTCTTACACATATATTTTCAGTTCTTACGCCTATATATTCCGTTCTTAAACATATATATTCCGTTCTAACGCATATATATTCAGTTCTTACACATATATATTCAGTTATTACACATATATATTCAGTTGTTACACAAATATATTCCGTTCTTACACATATATATTCCGTTCTTACACGTACATATTCCGTTTTTACGCATATATATTCCGTTCTTACGTATATATGTTCAGTTCTTACGCATATATATTCAGTTCTTACGCATATATATTCCATTCTTACACATATATATTCCGTTCTTACGCATATATATACTTACACATGTATTCCGTTCTTACACATATATATTCCGTTCTTACACGTATATATTACGTTCTTACACGTATATATTCCTTTCTTACACATATATATTCCGTTCTTACACATATACATTCCGTTCTTACACATATATATTCAGTTCTTACACATATATATTCCGTTCTTACGCATATATATTCCGTTCTTACGCATATATATTCCTTTCTTACGCATATATTTTCAGTTTTACGCATATATATTCCGTTCTAACGCATATATATTCCGTTCTGACGCATATATATTCCGTTCTTACACATATATATTCCGTTCTTACACGTATATATTCCGTTCTTACACGTATATATTCCGTTCTTACACATATATATTCAGTTCTTACACATATATATTCCGTTCTTACGCATATATATTCTTACACATATATTCCGTTCTTACACATATATATTCCGTTCTTATACATATATATTCCGTTCTTACGCATATATATTCTGTTCTTACGCATATATATTCCGTTCTTACGCATATATATTCCTTTTTTACGCATATATTTTCAGTTTTACGCATATATATTCCGTTCTAACGCATATATATTCCGTTCTGACGCATATACATTCCGTTCTTACACATATATATTCCGTTCTTACACGTATATATTCCGTTCTTACACGTATATATTCCGTTCTTACACATATATATTCAGTTCTTACACATATATATTCCGTTCTTACGCATATATATTCTTACATATATATTCCGTTCTTACACATATATATTCCGTTCTTATACATATATATTCCGTTCTAACGCATATATATTCTGTTCTTACACATATATATTCCGTTCTTACACGTATATATTCCATTCTTACACGTATATATTCCGTTCTTAGACATATATATTCCGTTCTTACACATATATATTCCGTTCTTACACATATATATATTCTGTTCTTACACATATATATTCCGTTCTTACACGTATTTATTCCGTTCTTACACATATATATTCCGTTCTTACACATATATATTCAGTACTTACACATATATATTCAGTTCTTACACAAATATATTCCGTCTTTACACATATCTATTCCGTTCTTACACATATATATTCTGTTCTTACACATATATATTCCGTTCTTACACTTATATATTCCGTTCTTACGCATATATATTCCGTTCTTTCGCATATATATTCAGTTTTACGCATATATATTCAGTTCTTACGCATATATATTCAGTTCTTACGCATATATATTCAGTACTTACACATATATATTCAGTTCGTACACATATATATTCAGTTCTTACACATATATATTCCGTTTTTACACATATTTATTCCGTTCTTACACATATATATTCTGTTCTTACACGTACATATTCAGTTCTTACGCATATATATTCCGTTCTTACGCATATATGTTCCATTCTTACACATATATATTCCGTTCTTACGCATATATATTCTTACACATGTATACCGTTCTTACACATATATATTCCGTTCTAAACCATATATATTCCGTTCTAACGCATATATATTCCGTTCTTACACATATATATTCCATTCTTACACGTATATATTCCGTTCTTACACATATATATTCCGTTCTTACACATATACATTCCGTTCTTACACATATATTTTCAGTTCTTACACATGTATATTCCGTTCTTACGCATATATATTCCGTTCTTACGCATATATATTCCTTTCTTACGCATATATTTTCAGTTTTACACATATATATTTCGTTCTAACGCATATATATTCCGTTCTGACGCATATATATTCCGTTCTTACACATATATATTCCGTTCTTACACGTAAATATTCCATTCTTACACATATATATTCAGATCTTACACATATATATTCAGTTGTTACACATATATATTCCGTTCTTACGCATATAAATTCGTTCTTACGCATATATGTTCAGTTTTTACGCATATATATTCAGTTCTTACGCATATATATTCCGTTCTTACACATATATATTCCGTTCTTACGCATATATATTCTTACACATATATTCTGTTCTTACACATATATATTCCGTTCTTACACAAATATATTCCGTTCTAACGCATATATATTCCGTTCTTACACATATATATTCCGTTCTTACAAGTATATATTCCGTTCTTAAACGTATATATTCCGTCCTTAGACATATATATTCCGTTCTTACACATATATATTCCGTTATTACACATATATATTCAGTACTTACACATATATATTAAGCTCGTACACATATATATTCAGTTCTTACGCATTTATATTCAGTTCTTACACATATATATTCAGTTCTTACACATATATAATCAGTTCTTACGCATATATATTCAGTTCTTACGCATAAATATTCAGTTCTTATGCATATATATTCAGTTCTTACGCATATATATTCAGTTCTTACGCATATATATTCAATTCTTATACATATATATTCTGTTCTTACACATATATATTCAGTTCTTACACATATATATTCCGTTTTTACACATATATATTCCGTGCTTACACATATATATTCTGTTCTTACACATATATATTCCGTTGTTACACGTATATATTCCGTTCTTAGACATATATATTCCGTTCTTACACATATATATTCCGTTATTACATATATAATCCGTTCTTACGCATATATATTCCGTTCTTTCGCATATATATTCAATTTTACGCATATATTTTCAGTTCTTATGCATATATGTTCAGTTCTTACACATATATATTCAGTTCTTACACATATATATTCAGTTCTTACGCCTATATATTCCGTTCTTAAACATATATATTCCGTTCTTACGCATATATATTCAGTTCTTACACATATATATTCAGTTCTTACACATATATATTCAGTTGTTACACAAATATATTCCGTTCTTACACATATATATTCCGTTCTTACACGTACATATTTCGTTTTTACGCATATATATTCCTTTCTTACGTATATATGTTCAGTTCTTACGCATATATATTCAGTTCTTACGCATATATATTTCATTCTTACACATATATATTCCGTTCTTACGCATATATATACTTACACATGTATTCCGTTCTTACACATATATAATCCGTTCTTACACATATATATTACGTTCTAAAGCATATATATTCCGTTCTAACACATATATATTCCGTTCTTACACGTATATATTACGTTCTTACACGTCTATATTCCTTTCTTACATATATATATTCCGTTCTTACACATATACATTCCGTTCTTACACATATATATTTAGTTCTTACACATATATATTCCGTTCTTACGCATATATATTCCGTTCTTACGCATATATATTCCTTTCTTACGCATATATTTTCAGTTTTACGCATATATATTCCGTTCTAACGCATATATATTCCGTTCTGACGCATATATATTCCGTTCTTACACATATATATTCCGTTCTTACACGTATATATTCCGTTCTTACACGTATATATTCCGTTCTTACACATATATATTCAGTTCTTACACATATATATTCCGTTCTTACGCATATATATTCTTACACATATATTCCGTTCTTACACATATATATTCCGTTCTTATACATATATATTCCGTTCTAACGCATATATATGCCGTTCTTACACATATATATTCCGTTCTTACACGTATATATTCCGTTCTTAGACATATATATTCCGTTCTTACACATATATATTCCGTTCTTACACATATATATATTCTGTTCTTACACTTATATATTCCGTTCTTACACGTATATATTTTGTTCTTACACATATATATTCCGTTCTTACACATATATATTCAGTACTTACACATATATATTCAGTTCGTACACATATATATTCTGTTCTTACACATATATATTCCGTCTTTACACATATCTATTCCGTTCTTACACATATATATGCTGTTCTTACACAGATATATTCCGTTCTTACACTTATATATTCCGTTCTTGCGCATATATATTCCGTTCTTTCGCATATATATTCAGTTTTACGCATATATATTCAGTTCTTACGCATATATATTCAGTTCTTACGCATATATATTCAGTTCTTACGCATATATATTCAGTTCTTACGCATATATATTCAGTTCTTACGCATATATATTCAGTTCTTATACATATATATTCTGTTCTTACACATATATATTCAGTTCTTACACATATATATTCCGTTTTTACACATATATATTCCGTTCTTACACATATATATTCTGTTCTTACACATATATATTCCGTTCTTACACGTATATATTCCGTTCTTACACATATATATTCCGTTCTTACACATATATATTCCGTTCTTACACATATAATCCGTTCTTACACTTATATATTCCGTTCTTACGCATATACATTCCGTTCTTTCGCATATATATTCAGTTTTACGCATATATATTCAGTTCTTACGCATATATATTCAGTTCTTACACATATATATTCAGTTATTACACATATATAATCAGTTCTTACGCATATATATTCAGTTCTTTCGCATATATATTCAGTTTTACGCATATATATTCAGTTCTTACGCATATATATTCAGTTCTTACACATATATATTCAGTTCTTACACATATATAATCAGTTCTTACGCATATATATTCAGTTCTTACGCATATATATTCAGTTCTTACGCATATATATTCAGTTCTTACGCATATATATTCAGTTCTTGATACATATATATTCTGTTCTTACACATATATATTCAGTTCTTACGCATATATATTCAGTTCTTACGCATATATATTCAGTTCTTATACATATATATTCTGTTCTTACACATATATATTCAGTTCTTACACATATATATTCCGTTTTTACACATATATATTCCGTTCTTACACATATATATTCTGTTCTTACACATATATATTCCGTTCTTACACGTATATATTCCGTTCTTACACATATATATTCCGTTCTTACACATATATATTCCGTTCTTACACATATAATCCGTTCTTACGCATATATATTCCGTTCGTTCGCATATATATTGAATTTTACGCATATATATTCAGTTTTTACGCATATATGTTCAGTTATTAAACATATATATTCAGTTCTTACACATATATATTCAGTTCTTACACATATATATTCAGTTCTTAAGCATATATATTCCGTTCGTTCACATATATATTCAGTTCTTTACGCATATATATTCAGTTCTTAAACATATATATTCAGTTCTTACACATATATACTCATTTGTTATAAATATATATTCCGTTCTTACACATATAGATTCCGTTCTTACACCTACATATTCCTTTCTTACGCATATATAATCCGTTTTTTCGCATATATATTCAGTTTTACGCATATATATTCAGTTCTTACGCATATATGTTTAGTTCTTACACATATATATTCAGTTCTTACACATATATATTCCGTTAACACATATATATTCCGTTCTTACGCATATATATTCTTACACATATATTCCGTTTTTACACATATATATTACGTTCTTACACATATATATTCCGTTCTAACGCATATATATTCCGTTCTTACAAATATATATTCCGTTCTTACACGTATAAATTCCGTTCTTACACATATATATTCCGTTTTTACACGTATATGTTCTGTTCTTACACATATATATTCCGTTCTTACACGTATATATTCCGTTCTTACACATATATATTCCGTTCTTGCACATATATATTCAATTCTTACACATATGTTCCGTTCTTACGCATATTTATTCCGTTCTTTCGCATATATAATCAGTTTTACGCATATATATTCAATTCTTACACATATATATTCAGTTCTTATGCATATATATTCCGTTCTTACACATATATATTCCGTTCTTACGCATATATCTTCTTACACATATATTCCGTTCTTATACATATATATTCCCTTCTTACAGATATATATTCCGTTCTAACGGAATATATATTCCGTTCTTACACATATATATTCCGTTCTTACACGTATATATTCCGTTCTTACACATATATATTCCGTTCTTACACTTATATATTCCGTTCTTACACGTATATATTCCGTTCTTACACGTATATATTCCGTTCTTAGACATATATATTCCGTTCTTACACATATATATTCCGTTCTTACACATATATATATATTCTGTTCTTACACATATATATTCCGTTCTTACACGTATATATTCCGTTCTTACACATATATATTCCGTTCTTACACATATATATTCAGTACTTACACATATATATTCAGTTCGTACACATATATATTCAGTTCTTACACATATATATTCCGTCTTTACACATATCTATTCCGTTCTTACACATATATATTCTGTTCTTACACAGATATATTCCGTTCTTACACTTATATATTCCGTTCTTACGCATATATATTCCGTTCTTTCGCATATATATTCAGTTCTTACGCATATATATTCAGTTCTTACACATATATATTCAGTTCTTACACATATATAATCAGTTCTTATGCATATATATTCAGTTCTTACGCATATATATTCAGTTCTTACGCATATATATTCAGTTCTTACGCATATATATTCAGTTCTTATACATATATATTCTGTTCTTACACATATATATTCAGTTCTTACACATATATATTCCGTTTTTACACATATATATTCCGTTCTTACACATATATATTCTGTTCTTACACATATATATTCCGTTCTTATACGTATATATTCCGTTCTTACACATATATATTCCGTTCTTACACATATATATTCCGTTCTTACACATATAATCCGTTCTTACACTTATATATTCCGTTCTTACGCATATATATTCCGTTCTTTCGCATATATATTCAGTTTTACGCATATATATTCAGTTCTTACGCATATATATTCAGTTCTTACACATATATATTCAGTTCTTACACATATATAATCAGTTCTTACGCATATATATTCAGTTCTTACGCATATATATTCAGTTCTTACGCATATATATTCAGTTCTTACGCATATATATTCATTTCTTACGCATATAAATTCAGTTCTTATACATATATATTCTGTTCTTACACATATATATTCAGTTCTTACACATATATATTCCGTTTTTACACATATATATTCCGTTCTTACACATATATATTCTGTTCTTACACATATATATTTCGTTCTTACACGTATATATTCCGTTCTTACACATATATATTCCGTTCTTACACATATATATTCCGTTCTTACACATATAATCCGTTCTTACGCATATATATTCCGTTCGTTCGCATATATATTCAATTTTACGCATATATATTCAGGTTTTACGCATATATGTTCAGTTCTTAAACATATATATTCAGTTCTTACACATATATATTCAGTTCTTACACATATATATTCAGTTCTTACACATATATATTCCGTTCGTTCACATATATATTCCGTTCTTACGCATATGTATTCAGTTCTTAAACATATATATTCAGTTCTTACACATATATACTCATTTGTTACACATATATATTCCGTTCTTACACATATAGATTCCGTTCTTACACTTACATATTCCTTTCTTACGCATATATAATCCGTTCTTTCGCATATATATTCAGTTTTACGCATATATATTCAGTTCTTACGCATATATGTTTAGTTCTTACACATATATATTCAGTTCTTACACATATATATTCCGTTCTTACGCATATATATTCTTACACATATATTCCGTTGTTACACATATATATTCCGTTCTTACACATATATATTCCGTTCTAACGCATATATATTCCGTTCTTACACATATATATTCCGTTCTTACACGTATAAATTCCGTTCTTACACATATATATTCCGTTTTTACACGTATATATTCTGTTCTTACACATATATATTCCGTTCTTACACGTATATATTCCGTTCTTACACATATATATTCCGTTGTTGCACATATATATTCAGTTCTTACGCATATATATTCAGTTCTTACGCATATATATTCAGTTCTTATACATATATATTCTGTTCTTACACATATATATTCAGTTCTTACACATATATATTCCGTTTTTACACATATATATTCCGTTCTTACACATATATATTCTGTTCTTACACATATATATTCCGTTCTTACACGTATATATTCCGTTCTTACACATATATATTCCGTTCTTACACATATATATTCCGTTCTTACACATATAATCCGTTCTTACACTTATATATTCCGTTCTTACGCATATACATTCCGTTCTTTCGCATATATATTCAGTTTTACGCATATATATTCAGTTCTTACGCATATATATTCAGTTCTTACACATATATATTCAGTTCTTACACATATATAATCAGTTCTTACGCATATATATTCAGTTCTTTCGCATATATATTCAGTTTTACGCATATATATTCAGTTATTACGCATATATATTCAGTTCTTACACATATATATTCAGTTCTTACACATATATAATCAGTTCTTACGCATATATATTCAGTTCTTACGCATATATATTCAGTTCTTACGCATATATATTCAGTTCTTACGCATATATATTCAGTTCTTACGCATATATATTCAGTTCTTATACATATATATTCTGTTCTTACACATATATATTCAGTTCTTACGCATATATATTCAGTTCTTACGCATATATATTCAGTTCTTATACATATATATTCTGTTCTTACACATATATATTCAGTTCTTACACATATATATTCCGTTTTTACACATATATATTCCGTTCTTACACATATATATTCTGTTCTTACACATATATATTCCGTTCTTACACGTATATATTCCGTTCTTACACATATATATTCCGTTCTTACACATATATATTCCGTTCTTACACATATAATCCGTTCTTACGCATATATATTCCGTTCGTTCGCATATATATTGAATTTTACGCATATATATTCAGTTTTTACGCATATATGTTCAGTTATTAAACATATATATTCAGTTCTTACACATATATATTCAGTTCTTACACATATATATTCAGTTCTTACGCATATATATTCCGTTCGTTCACATATATATTCAGTTCTTACGCATATATATTCAGTTCTTAAACATATATATTCAGTTCTTACACATATATACTCATTTGTTATAAATATATATTCCGTTCTTACACATATAGATTCCGTTCTTACACTTACATATTCCTTTCTTACGCATATATAATCCGTTCTTTCGCATATATATTCAGTTTTACGCATATATATTCAGTTCTTACGCATATATGTTTAGTTCTTACAGATATATATTCAGTTCTTACACATATATATTCCGTTCTTACGCATATATATTCTTACACATATATTCCGTTTTTACACATATATATTACGTTCTTACACATATATATTCCGTTCTAACGCATATATATTCCGTTCTTACACATATTTCTTGCATATATATTCAGTTCTTACACATATATATTCCGTTCTTACGCGTATATATTCCGTTCTTACACATATATATTCAGTTCTTAAACATATATATTCAGTTCTTACACATATATATTCAGTTCTTACAAATATATATTCCGTTCTTACGCATATATATTCAGTTCTTACACATATATATTCCGTTCTTACAAATATATATTCCGTTCTTACTCATATATATTCAGTTCTTACGCATATATATTCAGCTCTTACACATATATATTCAGTTCTTACACATATATATTCAGTTCTTACACATATATATCCAGATCTAACACATATATATTCAGTTCTTACACATATATATTTCGTTCTTAAACATATATATTCCGTTCTAACGGAAATTCATATTCCGTTCTTACACATATATATTCCGTTCTTACACGTATATATTCCGTTCTTACACATAAATATTCCGTTCTTACACATATATATTCCGTTCTTACACGTATATATTCCGTTCTTACACGTATATATTCCGTTCTTACACATATATATTCCGTTCTTACACATATATATATTCTGTTCTTACACATATATATTCCGTTCTTACACGTATATATTCCGTTCTTACACATATATATTCCGTTCTTACACATATATATTCAGTACTTACACATATATATTCAGTTCGTACACATATATATTCAGTTCTTACACATATATATTCCGTCTTTACACATATCTATTCCGTTCTTACACATATATATTCTGTTCTTACACAGATATATTCCGTTCTTACACTTATATATTCCGTTCTTGCGCATATATATTCCGTTCTTTCGCATATATATTCAGTTCTTACGCATATATATTCAGTTCTTACACATATATATTCAGTTCTTACACATATATAATCAGTTCTTACGCATATATATTCAGTTCTTACGCATATATATTCAGTTCTTACGCATATATATTCAGTTCTTACGCATATATATTCAGTTCTTATACATATATATTCTGTTCTTACACATATATATTCAGTTCTTACACATATATATTCCGTTTTTACACATATATATTCCGTTCTTACACATATATATTCTGTTCTTACACATATATATTCCGTTCTTACACGTATATATTCCGTTCTTACACATATATATTCCGTTCTTACACATATATATTCCGTTCTTACACATATAATCCGTTCTTACACTTATATATTCCGTTCTTACGCATATATATTCCGTTATTTCGCATATATATTCAGTTTTACGCATATATATTCAGTTCTTACGCATATATATTCAGTTCTTACACATATATATTCAGTTCTTACACATATATAATCAGTTCTTACGCATATATATTCAGTTCTTACGCATATATATTCAGTTCTTACGCATATATATTCAGTTCTTACGCATATATATTCATTTCTTACGCATATAAATTCAGTTCTTATACATATATATTCTGTTCTTACACATATATATTCAGTTCTTACACATATATATTCCGTTTTTACACATATATATTCCGTTCTTACACATATATATTCTGTTCTTACACATATATATTCCGTTCTTACACGTATATATTCCGTTCTTACACATATATATTCCGTTCTTACACATATATATTCCGTTCTTACACATATAATCCGTTCTTACGCATATATATTCCGTTCGTTCGCATATATATTCAATTTTACGCATATATATTCAGTTTTTACGCATATATGTTCAGTTCTTAAACATATATATTCAGTTCTTACACATATATATTCAGTTCTTACACATATATATTCAGTTCTTACACATATATATTCCGTTCGTTCACATATATATTCCGTTCTTACGCATATGTATTCAGTTCTTAAACATATATATTCAGTTCTTACACATATATACTCATTTGTTACACATATATATTCCGTTCTTACACATATAGATTCCGTTCTTACACTTACATATTCCTTTCTTACGCATATATAATCCGTTCTTTCGCATATATATTCAGTTTTACGCATATATATTCAGTTCTTACGCATATATGTTTAGTTCTTACACATATATATTCAGTTCTTACACATATATATTCCGTTCTTACGCATATATATTCTTACACATATATTCCGTTGTTACACATATATATTCCGTTCTTACACATATATATTCCGTTCTAACGCATATATATTCCGTTCTTACACATATATATTCCGTTCTTACACGTATAAATTCCGTTCTTACACATATATATTCCGTTTTTACACGTATATATTCTGTTCTTACACATATATATTCCGTTCTTACACGTATATATTCCGTTCTTACACATATATATTCCGTTGTTGCACATATATATTCAGTTCTTACACATATATATTCCGTTCTTACGCATATATATTCTTACACATATATTCCGTTGTTACACATATATATTCCGTTCTTACACATATATATTCCGTTCTAACGCATATATATTCCGTTCTTACACATATATATTCCGTTCTTACACGTATAAATTCCGTTCTTACACATATATATTCCGTTTTTACACGTATATGTTCTGTTCTTACACATATATATTCCGTTCTTACACGTATATATTCCGTTCTTACACATATATATTCCGTTCTTGCACATATATATTCAATTCTTACACATATGTTCCGTTCTTACGCATATTTATTCCGTTCTTTCGCATATATAATCAGTTTTACGCATATATATTCAATTCTTACACATATATATTCAGTTTTTATGCATATATATTCCGTTCTTACACATATATATTCCGTTCTTACGCATATATCTTCTTACACATATATTCCGTTCTTATACATATATATTCCCTTCTTACAGATATATATTCCGTTCTAACGGAATATATATTCCGTTCTTACACATATATATTCCGTTCTTACACGTATATATTCCGTTCTTACACATATATATTCCGTTCTTACACATATATATTCCGTTCTTACACGTATATATTCCGTTCTTACACGTATATATTCCGTTCTTAGACATATATATTCCGTTCTTACACATATATATTCCGTTCTTACACATATATATATTCTGTTCTTACACATATATATTCCGTTCTTACACGTATATATTCCGTTCTTACACATATATATTCCGTTCTTACACATATATATTCAGTACTTACACATATATATTCAGTTCGTACACATATATATTCAGTTCTTACACATATATATTCCGTCTTTACACATATCTATTCCGTTCTTACACATATATATTCTGTTCTTACACAGATATATTCCGTTCTTACACTTATATATTCCGTTCTTACGCATATATATTCCGTTCTTTCGCATATATATTCAGTTCTTACGCATATATATTCAGTTCTTACACATATATATTCAGTTCTTACACATATATAATCAGTTCTTACGCATATATATTCAGTTCTTACGCATATATATTCAGTTCTTACGCATATATATTCAGTTCTTACGCATATATATTCAGTTCTTACGCATATATATTCAGTTCTTATACATATATATTCTGTTCTTACACATATATATTCAGTTCTTACACATATATATTCCGTTTTTACACATATATATTCCGTTCTTACACATATATATTCTGTTCTTACACATATATATTCCGTTCTTACACGTATATATTCCGTTCTTACACATATATATTCCGTTCTTACACATATATATTCCGTTCTTACACATATAATCCGTTCTTACACTTATATATTCCGTTCTTACGCATATATATTCCGTTCTTTCGCATATATATTCAGTTTTACGCATATATATTCAGTTCTTACGCATATATATTCAGTTCTTACACATATATATTCAGTTCTTACACATATATAATCAGTTCTTACGCATATATATTCAGTTCTTACGCATATATATTCAGTTCTTACGCATATATATTCAGTTCTTACGCATATATATTCATTTCTTACGCATATAAATTCAGTTCTTATACATATATATTCTGTTCTTACACATATATATTCAGTTCTTACACATATATATTCCGTTTTTACACATATATATTCCGTTCTTACACATATATATTCTGTTCTTACACATATATATTCCGTTCTTACACGTATATATTCCGTTCTTACACATATATATTCCGTTCTTACACATATATATTCCGTTCTTACACATATAATCCGTTCTTACGCATATATATTCCGTTCGTTCGCATATATATTCAATTTTACGCATATATATTCAGTTTTTACGCATATATGTTCAGTTCTTAAACATATATATTCAGTTCTTACACATATATATTCAGTTCTTACACATATATATTCAGTTCTTACACATATATATTCCGTTCGTTCACATATATATTCCGTTCTTACGCATATGTATTCAGTTCTTAAACATATATATTCAGTTCTTACACATATATACTCATTTGTTACACATATATATTCCGTTCTTACACATATAGATTCCGTTCTTACACTTACATATTCCTTTCTTACGCATATATAATCCGTTCTTTCGCATATATATTCAGTTTTACGCATATATATTCAGTTCTTACGCATATATGTTTAGTTCTTACACATATATATTCAGTTCTTACACATATATATTCCGTTCTTACGCATATATATTCTTACACATATATTCCGTTGTTACACATATATATTCCGTTCTTACACATATATATTCCGTTCTAACGCATATATATTCCGTTCTTACACATATATATTCCGTTCTTACACGTATAAATTCCGTTCTTACACATATATATTCCGTTTTTACACGTATATATTCTGTTCTTACACATATATATTCCGTTCTTACACGTATATATTCCGTTCTTACACATATATATTCCGTTGTTGCACATATATATTCCGTTCTTACACATATGTTCCGTTCTTACGCATATTTATTCCGTTCTTTCGCATATATATTCAGTTTTACGCATATATATTCAATTCTTACACATATATATTCAGTTCTTATGCATATATATTCCGTTCTTACACATATATATTCCGTTCTTACGCATATATCTTCTTACGCATATATTCCGTTCTTACACATATATATTCCCTTCTTAAAGATATATATTCCGTTCTAACGCATATATATTCCGTTCTTACACATATATATTCCGTTCTTACACGTATATATTCCGTTCTTACACATATATATTCCGTTTTTACACATATATATTTCGTTCTTACACATATATATTAAGTTCTTACGCATATATATTCATTTCTTACGCATATATATATTCAGTTCTTACGCATATATACTCATTTGTTACACATATATATTCCGTTCTTACACATATAGATTCCGTTCTTACACTTACATATTCCTTTCTTACGCATATATAATCCGTTCTTTCGCATATATATTCAGTTTTACGCATATATATTCAGTTCTTACGCATATATGTTTAGTTCTTACACATATATATTCAGTTCTTACACATATATATTCCGTTCTTACGCATATATATTCTTACACATATATTCCGTTGTTACACATATATATTCCGTTCTTACACATATATATTCCGTTCTAACGCATATATATTCCGTTCTTACACATATATATTCCGTTCTTACACGTATAAATTCCGTTCTTACACATATATATTCCGTTTTTACACGTATATATTCTGTTCTTACACATATATATTCCGTTCTTACACGTATATATTCCGTTCTTACACATATATATTCCGTTGTTGCACATATATATTCCGTTCTTACACATATGTTCCGTTCTTACGCATATTTATTCCGTTCTTTCGCATATATATTCAGTTTTACGCATATATATTCAATTCTTACACATATATATTCAGTTCTTACACATATATATTCCGTTCTTACGCATATATATTCTTACACATATATTCCGTTGTTACACATATATATTCCGTTCTTACACATATATATTCCGTTCTAACGCATATATATTCCGTTCTTACACATATATATTCCGTTCTTACACGTATAAATTCCGTTCTTACACATATATATTCCGTTTTTACACGTATATATTCTGTTCTTACACATATATATTCCGTTCTTACACGTATATATTCCGTTCTTACACATATATATTCCGTTGTTGCACATATATATTCAGTTCTTACACATATATATTCCGTTCTTACGCATATATACTCTTACACATATATTCCGTTGTTACACATATATATTCCGTTCTTACACATATATATTCCGTTCTAACGCATATATATTCCGTTCTTACACATATATATTCCGTTCTTACACGTATAAATTCCGTTCTTACACATATATATTCCGTTTTTACACGTATATGTTCTGTTCTTACACATATATATTCCGTTCTTACACGTATATATTCCGTTCTTACACATATATATTCCGTTCTTGCACATATATATTCAATTCTTACACATATGTTCCGTTCTTACGCATATTTATTCCGTTCTTTCGCATATATAATCAGTTTTACGCATATATATTCAATTCTTACACATATATATTCAGTTTTTATGCATATATATTCCGTTCTTACACATATATATTCCGTTCTTACGCATATATCTTCTTACACATATATTCCGTTCTTATACATATATATTCCCTTCTTACAGATATATATTCCGTTCTAACGGAATATATATTCCGTTCTTACACATATATATTCCGTTCTTACACGTATATATTCCGTTCTTACACATATATATTCCGTTCTTACACATATATATTCCGTTCTTACACGTATATATTCCGTTCTTACACGTATATATTCCGTTCTTAGACATATATATTCCGTTCTTACACATATATATTCCGTTCTTACACATATATATATTCTGTTCTTACACATATATATTCCGTTCTTACACGTATATATTCCGTTCTTACACATATATATTCCGTTCTTACACATATATATTCAGTACTTACACATATATATTCAGTTCGTACACATATATATTCAGTTCTTACACATATATATTCCGTCTTTACACATATCTATTCCGTTCTTACACATATATATTCTGTTCTTACACAGATATATTCCGTTCTTACACTTATATATTCCGTTCTTACGCATATATATTCCGTTCTTTCGCATATATATTCAGTTCTTACGCATATATATTCAGTTCTTACACATATATATTCAGTTCTTACACATATATAATCAGTTCTTACGCATATATATTCAGTTCTTACGCATATATATTCAGTTCTTACGCATATATATTCAGTTCTTACGCATATATATTCAGTTCTTACGCATATATATTCAGTTCTTATACATATATATTCTGTTCTTACACATATATATTCAGTTCTTACACATATATATTCCGTTTTTACACATATATATTCCGTTCTTACACATATATATTCTGTTCTTACACATATATATTCCGTTCTTACACGTATATATTCCGTTCTTACACATATATATTCCGTTCTTACACATATATATTCCGTTCTTACACATATAATCCGTTCTTACACTTATATATTCCGTTCTTACGCATATATATTCCGTTCTTTCGCATATATATTCAGTTTTACGCATATATATTCAGTTCTTACGCATATATATTCAGTTCTTACACATATATATTCAGTTCTTACACATATATAATCAGTTCTTACGCATATATATTCAGTTCTTACGCATATATATTCAGTTCTTACGCATATATATTCAGTTCTTACGCATATATATTCATTTCTTACGCATATAAATTCAGTTCTTATACATATATATTCTGTTCTTACACATATATATTCAGTTCTTACACATATATATTCCGTTTTTACACATATATATTCCGTTCTTACACATATATATTCTGTTCTTACACATATATATTCCGTTCTTACACGTATATATTCCGTTCTTACACATATATATTCCGTTCTTACACATATATATTCCGTTCTTACACATATAATCCGTTCTTACGCATATATATTCCGTTCGTTCGCATATATATTCAATTTTACGCATATATATTCAGTTTTTACGCATATATGTTCAGTTCTTAAACATATATATTCAGTTCTTACACATATATATTCAGTTCTTACACATATATATTCAGTTCTTACACATATATATTCCGTTCGTTCACATATATATTCCGTTCTTACGCATATGTATTCAGTTCTTAAACATATATATTCAGTTCTTACACATATATACTCATTTGTTACACATATATATTCCGTTCTTACACATATAGATTCCGTTCTTACACTTACATATTCCTTTCTTACGCATATATAATCCGTTCTTTCGCATATATATTCAGTTTTACGCATATATATTCAGTTCTTACGCATATATGTTTAGTTCTTACACATATATATTCAGTTCTTACACATATATATTCCGTTCTTACGCATATATATTCTTACACATATATTCCGTTGTTACACATATATATTCCGTTCTTACACATATATATTCCGTTCTAACGCATATATATTCCGTTCTTACACATATATATTCCGTTCTTACACGTATAAATTCCGTTCTTACACATATATATTCCGTTTTTACACGTATATATTCTGTTCTTACACATATATATTCCGTTCTTACACGTATATATTCCGTTCTTACACATATATATTCCGTTGTTGCACATATATATTCCGTTCTTACACATATGTTCCGTTCTTACGCATATTTATTCCGTTCTTTCGCATATATATTCAGTTTTACGCATATATATTCAATTCTTACACATATATATTCAGTTCTTATGCATATATATTCCGTTCTTACACATATATATTCCGTTCTTACGCATATATCTTCTTACACATATATTCCGTTCTTACACATATATATTCCCTTCTTAAAGATATATATTCCGTTCTAACGCATATATATTCCGTTCTTACACATATATATTCCGTTCTTACACGTATATATTCCGTTCTTACACATATATATTCCGTTTTTACACATATATATTTCGTTCTTACACATATATATTAAGTTCTTACGCATATATATTCATTTCTTACGCATATATATATTCAGTTCTTACGCATATATACTCATTTGTTACACATATATATTCCGTTCTTACACATATAGATTCCGTTCTTACACTTACATATTCCTTTCTTACGCATATATAATCCGTTCTTTCGCATATATATTCAGTTTTACGCATATATATTCAGTTCTTACGCATATATGTTTAGTTATTACACATATATATTCAGTTCTTACACATATATATTCCGTTCTTACGCATATATATTCTTACACATATATTCCGTTGTTACACATATATATTCCGTTCTTACACATATATATTCCGTTCTAACGCATATATATTCCGTTCTTACACATATATATTCCGTTCTTACACGTATAAATTCCGTTCTTACACATATATATTCCGTTTTTACACGTATATATTCTGTTCTTACACATATATATTCCGTTCTTACACGTATATATTCCGTTCTTACACATATATATTCCGTTGTTGCACATATATATTCCGTTCTTACACATATGTTCCGTTCTTACGCATATTTATTCCGTTCTTTCGCATATATATTCAGTTTTACGCATATATATTCAATTCTTACACATATATATTCAGTTCTTATGCATATATATTCAGTTCTTACACATATATATTCCGTTCTTACGCATATATCTTCTTACACATATATTCCGTTCTTACACATATATATATTCCCTTCTTACAGATATATATTCCGTTCTAACGCATATATATTCCGTTCTTACACATATATATTCCGTTCTTACACGTATATATTCCGTTCTTACACATATATATTCCGTTTTTACACATATATATTTCGTTCTTACACATATATATTAAGTTCTTACGCATATATATTCATTTCTTACGCATATATATATTCAGTTCTTACGCATATATATTCAGTTATTACACATATATATTCAGTTCTTACACATATATATTCAGTTCTTACACATATATATATTCAGTTCTTAAGCATATATATTCAGTTCTTACGCATATATATTCAGTTATTACACATATATATTCAGTTCTTACACATATATATTCAGTTCTTACACATATATATATTCAGTTCTTAAGCATATATATTCAGTTCTTACACATATATATTCAGTTCTTACGCATATAAATTCAGTTCTTAGGCATATATATTCAGTAATTACACATATATATTCAGTTCGTACACATATATATTCAGTTCTTACGCATATATATTCAGTACTTACACATATATACTCAGTTCGTACACATATATATTCAGTTCTTACAGATATATATTCAGTTCTTACAAATATATATTCCGTTTTTACACATATTTATTCCGTTCTTACACATATATATTCTGTTCTTACACATATATATTCCGTTCTTACACTTATATATTACGTTCTTACACATATATATTCAGTTCTTACACATATATATTCCTCTTACACACATATATTCCGTTCTTACGCATATATATTCCGTTTTTTCGCATATATATTAAATTTTACGCATATATATTCAGTTCTTACGCATATATATTCTGTTCTTACACATATATATTCAGTTCTTACACATATATATTCAGTTCTTACGCCTATATATTCCGTTCTTAAACATATATATTCCGTTCTTACGCATATATGTTCAGTTCTTACGCATATATATTCAGTTCTTAGGCATATATATTCCATTCTTACACATATATATTCAGTTGTTACACATATATTCCGTTCTTACGCATATATATTCGTTCTTACGCATATATGTTCAGTTCTTACGCATATATATTCAGTTCTTACGCATATATATTCCGTTCTTACACATATATATTCCGTTCTTACGCATATATATTCTTACACATATATTCTGTTCTTACACATATATATTCCGTTATTACACATATATATTCCGTTCTAACGCATATATATTCCGTTCTTACACGTATATATTCCGTTCTTACACGTATATATTCCGTTATTAGACATATATATTCCGTTCTTACACATATATATTCCGTTCTTACGCATATATATTCAGGTCTTACGCATATATATTCAGTTCTTACGCATATATATTCAGTTTTACGCATATATTTTCAGTTCTTACGCATATATATTCAGTTCTTACGCGTATATTTTCAGTTCTTACGCATATATATTCAGTTCTTACGCATATATATTCTGTTTTTACGCATATATATTCAGTTCTTACGCATATATATTCAGTTCTTACGCATATATATTCATTTCTTACACATATATTCAGTTCTTACACATATATATTCCGTTCTTACACATATATATTCTGTTCTTACACATATATATTCCGTTCTTACACGTATATATTCCGTTCTTACACATATATATTCCGTTCTTACACATATATATTCAGTACTTACACATATATATTCAGTTCGTACACATATATATTCAGTTCTTACACATATATATTCAGTTCTTACACATATATATTCCGTCTTTACACATATATATTCCGTTCTTACACATATATATTCTGTTCTTACACATATATATTCCGTTCTTACACTTATATATTCCGTTCTTACACATATATATTCAGTTCTTACACATATATATTCCGTTCTTACACATATATTCCGTTCTTACGCATATATATTCCGTTCTTACACATATATATTCCGTTCTTACACGTACATATTCCGTTCTTACGCATATATATTCCGTTCTAACGCATATATGTTCAGATCTTACGCATATATATTCAGTTCTTACGCATATATATTCGGTTCTTACACATATATATTCCGTTCTTACGCATATATATTCTTACACATATATATTCCGTTCTAACGCATATATATTCCGTTCTTACAAATATATATTCCGTTCTTATACGTATATATTCCGTTCTTACACATATATATTCCGTTCTTACACATATATATTCCGTTCTTTCACATATATATTCAGTTTTACGCATATATATTCAGTTCTTGCGCATATATATTCAATTCTAACACATATATATTCAGTTCTTACACATATATATTCAGTTATTACACATTTATTGTCAGTTCTTACGCATATATATTCAGTTCTTTCGCATATATATTCAGTTCATACGCATATATATTCAGTTCTTACGCACCACTATTCAGTTCTTCCGCATATATATTCAGTTCTTATGCATATATATTCAGTTCTTACGCATATATATTCAGTTCTTACGGATATATATTCAGTTCTTAAGCAGATATATTCAGTTCTTACGCATATATATTCAGTTCTTACGAATGTATATTCAGTTCTTACGCATATATATTCAGTTCTTACACATAAATATTCAGTTCTTACACATATATATTCCGTTTTTACACATGTATATTCCGTTCTAACACATATATATTCTGTTCTTACATGTATATATTCCGTTCTTACACATATATATTCCGTTCTTACACATATATATTCCGTTCTTTCACATATATATTCAGTTTTACGCATATATATTCAGTTCTTGCGCATATATATTCAATTCTTACACATATATATTCAGTTTTACACATATATATTCAGTTCTTACACATTTATTGTCAGTTCTTACGCATATATATTCAGTTCTTTCGCATATATATTCAGTTCATACGCATATATATTCAGTTCTTACGCACATATATTCAGTTCTTCCGCATATATATTCAGTTCTGATGCATATATATTCAGTTCTTACGCATATATATTCAGTTCTTAAGCAGATATATTCAGTTCTTACGCATATATATTCAGTTCTTACGAATATATATTCAGTTCTTACGCATATATATTCAGTACTTACACATATATATTCATTTCGTACACATATATATTCAGTTCTTACACATATATATTCAGTTCTTACACATATATATTCCGTTTTTACACATATTTATTCCGTTCTTACACATATATATATTCTGTTCTTACAAATATATATTCCGTTCTTACACTTATATATTCCGTTCTTACACATATATATTCAGTTCTTACACATATATATTCCGTTCATACACATATATATTCCGTTCTTACGGATATATATTCTTACACATATATTCCGTTCTTACACATATATATTCCGTTCTTACACATATATATTCCGTTCTTACACATATATATTCTGTTCTTACACATATATATTCCGTTCTTACACGTATATATTCCGTTCTTACACATATATATTCCGTTCTTACACATATATATTCAGTACTTACACATATATATTCAGTTCGTACACATATATATTCAGTTCTTACACATATATATTCAGTTCTTACACATATATATTCCGTCTTTACACATATATATTCCTTTCTTACACATATATATTCTGTTCTTACACATATATATTCCGTTCTTACACTTATATATTCCGTTCTTACACATATATATTCAGTTCTTACACATATATATTCCGTTCTTACACATATATTCCGTTCTTACGCATATATATTCCGTTCTTACACATATATATTCCGTTCTTACACGTACATATTCCGTTCTTACGCATATATATTCCGTTCTAACGCATATATGTTCAGATCTTACGCATATATATTCAGTTCTTACGCATATATATTCCGTTCTTACACATATATATTCCGTTCTTACGCATATATATTCTTACACATATATATTCCGTTCTTACGCATATATATTCCGTTCTTACAAATATATATTCCGTTCTTATACGTATATATTCCGTTCTTACACATATATATTCCGTTCTTACACATATATATTCCGTTCTTTCACATATATATTCAGTTTTACGCATATATATTCAGTTCTTGCGCATATATATTCAATTCTTACACATATATATTCAGTTCTTACACATATATATTCAGTTCTTACACATTTATTGTCAGTTCTTACGCATATATATTCAGTTCTCTCGCATATATATTCAGTTCATACGCATATATATTCAGTTCTTACGCACATATATTCAGTTCTTCCGCATATATATTCAGTTCTTACGCATATATATTCAGTTCTTACGCATATATATTCAGTTCTTAAGCAGATATATTCAGTTCTTACGCATATATATTCAGTTCTTACGCATATATATTCAGTTCTTAAGCAGATATATTCAGTTCTTACGCATATATATTCAGTTCTTACGAATATATATTCAGTTCTTACGCATATATATTCAGTTCTTAAACATAAATATTCAGTACTTACACATATATATTCCGTTTTTACAAATGTATATTCCGTTCTTACACATATATATTCTTTTCTTACATGTATATATTCCGTTCTTACACATATATATTCATTCTTACATATATATATTCCGTTCTTTCACATATATATTCAGTTTGCGCATATATATTCAGTTCTTGTGCATATATATTCAATTCTTACACATATATATTCAGTTCTTACACATATATATTCAGTTCTTACACATTTATTGTCAGTTCTTACGCATATATATTCAGTTCTTTCGCATATATATTCAGTTTATACGCATATATATTCAGTTCTTACTCACATATATTCAGTTCTTCCGCATATATATTCAGTTCTTATGCATATATATTCAGTTCTTACGCATATATATTCAGTTCTTACGCATATATATTCAGTTCTTAAGCAGATATATTCAGTTCTTACGCATATATATTCAGTTCTTACGAATATATAATCAGTTCTTACGCATATATATTCAGTACTTACACATATATATTCATTTCGTACACATATATATTCAGTTCTTACACATATATATTCAGTTCTTACACATATATATTCAGTTCTTACACATTTATTGTCAGTTCTTACGCATATATATTCAGTTCTTTCGCATATATATTCAGTTCATACGCATATATATTCAGTTCTTACGCACCAATATTCAGTTCTTCCGCATATATATTCAGTTCTTATGCATATATATTCAGTTCTTACGCATATATATTCAGTTCTAACGCATATATATTCAGTTCTTAAGCAGATATATTCAGTTCTTACGCATATATATTCAGTTCTTACGAATGTATTTTCAGTTCTTACGCATATATATTCAGTTCTTACACATAAATATTCAGTTCTTACACATATATATTCCGTTTTTACACATGTATATTCCGTTCTTACACATATATATTCTGTTCTTACATGTATATATTCCGTTCTTACACATATATATTCCGTTCTTACACATATATATTCCGTTCTTTCACATATATATTCAGTTTTACGCATATATATTCAGTTCTTGCGCATATATATTCAATTCTTACACATATATATTCAGTTCTTACACATATATATTCAGTTTTTACACATTTATTGTCAGTTCTTACGCATATATATTCAGTTCTTTCGCATATATATTCAGTTCATACGCATATATATTCAGTTCTTGCGCACATATATTCAGTTCTTCCGCATATATATTCAGTTCTTACACATATATTCCGTTCTTACACATATATTTCGTTCTTATGCATA
>JAWPHD010022056.1:0-26316 GCA_037043455.1 Cyrtodaria siliqua
GAGTTTGACAAATGACGTCAGAAAAAGCGCGTGCGGCCATTTGCACGCGTTGGTTGTAACACGTGACATTTTGATCGCGTACACGGCTAAAATGGTAAACGTTAGTAGAAGATCCGATCAACTGAATTGAATTGAATGTTGTTTAACGGCTCATCAACACAGTATAGGTTATTTAGAGCCGCCCCAGAGAGAGGGAAGGATACATAGGAATCCGGGAACCTGCCCTATTCTTATTATCGAATAGATTCCTATGGTTCTTTAACGTGCTCGGAGGATAGACCGATACACGGACCGCCCGGTTTACGTGCCCATCCGATGGACGAGGCTAAGGTAAAGTGTCTTGCCCAAGAACACACCGACGGAACTCAGTGGCACCACGGAGGATTGAACCCGGGCCTCCGGTTACAAATCCGGCGCGCTACCGACTGCGCCACGCCAGCCCCGATATATTTTGATGAAATAAAGCGCACATGTATACCTCTGCTAAGTGAAAGTGCGTGGTCACATATATCTATATATCTATAGTTTAAGGAAGTTCTGGTGTCACATTTGACCATACTGTTTCTGTCGGCAGTATAAATAGAAAAATAATGAAATAATAGGACAGAATGAAGCACCGTACAGAAAAAGGTGAACAAAACTGCGTTTTCGTCACATTCAAAGATGTAGGGTGATAGGGCGTCCTAGACAGATCTGAAAAGGCAGTTGATACACTTTCCTTAATCGCAGCCTTTCCTAACATCATTTTTTTCTACTTTTCCTATTTTCCCAATTTCTTTCCTACCGCCATAGTACTGGATAGTAACGTTATGGTCAAAAGCAGGGATAAAGTATACGTATACTTACTCCCTGTCAAAAGTTACTTAACCGTTACATGTAGACTTTAGAAGTTCAGATTGATCAAGTTCAATCCTCGCCGTGGTCATTTATCTGTGAGCAAGATAATTAATCAACATTGCTTGGTACGGACCGCTTGGTACTGGTTCTACCCGGGAAACCTGCACACGCTTTTCGAGAAGAGGGTGATGCAGTAAGATAGATAAGACAGCCATTTCCTCCGTCGCTAATGGCAAAAAGATTCCTTGTTACACAAATCTGTTTCCAAAACGGACTCCGGTCGCATACACTGCCATTTAGAAACGAGTTGCAGTATCTAATACCTTAAAATGCCATTCTTGCAGTCTGAAATTTGCAAGATGTCCGATTGGTATGTTGTACTATGGGCAGATTTGTCATGTGATCACGTATAATGCCAGGAACATATACGACGAGGTTCTTAATATGGCTGAAAAACAGATATACTGAGTACACGGCTATATTAGTTTCCCATTTTGCCTAATAAAAGTATATAAACAGTATGTTTTCGTCTTACTCTAGGTACTAGTACGCATCTAGGTGTGACGATGGAGTATAACTGACCCTTGAAATGGATCATGGACGACTCTAAGCTTTTTCGATATGGTTCAAATGTGTAAGTCCGAACTTACTGTATGTAATAGTAAAGAATACTTCAAGTGAACTATCACAAGGCAACATATCGATGATAATATTTGGGAGCTGCACGTTTTTTTATGGAAATTAATTTTTGACCGTTGATATGGTCTTATATTTAACATGCCCCTCATAATCTTAATTCGTCTAGGTCGAATGAGTGCATGCCCCTTAGAAACTTAATTCATCTAGATCAAATGAGTGCATGCCCCTCAGAAACTTAATTCATCTAGATCGAATGAGTGATGGCTTGGTTAATGGGACTTTACATTTGGTCACTTGCGTCTCACATATCAGTTTCATTTAGTCCTATGTGAGAAAGCTGCCGATTGCTAGCAAAAGGTCAAGGGTGGGACTATCACAGCCCGATTTCTATCGGGACGTGATTCACAAACTTCGTGAGGTCATGAACACTTTCATGCAATCTTTATCAAAAGTGTTGGAACATTTATCAAAATAGGTGGTTATGACTCTTTCGTCATGCAGCGCACTGCCTGTCCAGTGATTGACCCATTTAAAGTCTGCCACTATGCGCTCCTCTTTGATTGTGCGATGACCCGACATATTGTGGACCTTATGACAACGTCTACCTAAATCCTAATAAGGAAGGCAACATTTAATGTTTGTCATCAGTGTTCTTGTACCCTAAACGGTTTATTCTCGTATTGCTATGGCTTCTGCCAAGTACTGAGTACTTACTGTGTAACTTTCTATGCTCTTTTTTAATATTCATGTATACATGATCATCGTTGTGTTTTACTGATACCGCCCGTTACTACGGCCTTGTCTATCATAGCTTACGGGGATTTCCATATTTACACTGACTGATGGGTAATTGCATGATGTTTAACGGCTCATAACATGTTGTTACTTAGAGCGGGAGGGAGGGGACGACTACATAGGAATCCGATACTCGCCCTACTCAATCCAATGATTCTTTAACATGCTAGGAAGATATACTCTGGTACTTCGGACTGTCCAGTTTACATCCCTATCCGACGGACGATGATAAGGGATAGTGTATTGCCCAAGCACACACTGAGAAACTCAGTGTCACCGGTGAGGATTGAACCAGGTTCTCAATATTTCAAGTTCACCGTGCTATCCACTGGGTCAAGCCGGCCTTTGACAATATGTTAAGTGTCTGGGCTTGTTGCATTGCTTTACTTTTAAACATTTAGTTTTTGTGTTCGTTACAAATCTTATTACAATTTTGTTTGCTTCCTAGACGTTTGCTTTTTTTTTTGCTCTGGTATTTCGTTTCGATCTGCCTCGCGTTACATTCTCTTGAGCAGGTATCCTACATATATATTTGTAGCTGGTACCAACCTCTGACCACTTTGTAGTAGAACACAATTCTACTGTGTAGTCCAGACCATGTTCTCCCAGCATCTTCGATGGGCATTCGTCCTCACTGGTCTTGTAGTCACCCGAGACTGATGTTGGATGCGTTCCAGAATATTGATGTCTATGGCGAGGTAGGGGTCCCAAATTCGGACATCGATCTAACTAGAGCGATGCGTGTACACTGTCCCTGCATGTTTGGGCGCAGTGTCGGTGATTCTTTCTATGTATATATCTATATATACTGCAAGGTAGTGGGTCTATTTATTATGTTTATTTTTTGAGAATTTGTTTGTTTAGCTGACAGAAGTGTCTGGACTTATTGTTGATGATCGTGATGTAGCATTTACTGGTGTGGAATCTCATGCCCCATTGGTCTGCCCAGTTTGTCCAGGGAGGATAAGTCCTTCTGTAGTAGAGTGTGGTCTAACAGGCTTCTAATAGGTCCGCACAAAAGGCATTCATTCGCAAATAGACGTACTTAGGATTTTACAAATATAGATATAAAAATCGAACAGGAAAAGTCGTTAATAACAATAAGAAGACGTTTTGCGCGCAAAAATCGGGTCCGTACCACAAATATCAAGGTCACACTTAGAGGTCAAAGGTCGAATGAGTCCCAACTATTATATCGGTCATAACTTTGAAAGTACTAGATGATAGAACTTCATACAAACGTTAAATATAATGAGAAAATTTGTCGCGCAAAATAATCATGTCAGTACCTCAAAGGTCCCTGTCACACTTCGAATAAGTGAAATCATGTCCCGTCGAGAACTTCTAAACTAAAAAATAGATTGTTATTTAACTACACAGAAAAGTTCAGCATTATGACAAGATGTGTCATTGGCAAGAACCAGGTCCATACTTAACATTGTTTCTCAGTGATAACTCCTCAGCTACTCGCGTTCGGCATGATGCGAAGGTGTGTCGCGCTCAAGAATCAGAGGTCACTTTGTAGGGTTACGTGCCCTTTCGTTATTTGAACGATAATCCGTTAAATGCTATAGAGCAAAAAACATACTGATTCGGAAGCGTTGTTGATATTGTTTTGCCGTGAACCCGATCAAAAAGTCGCGTGGTTTCGCCACCGTGAAATAAGTCAAAACATATATTGAGGCAAACAACATGTACATTAAACTTGAGCAGATTTTGCATTCAACGTATCTATTTACAGGTCTGACTATGGCTGTCAATCCTACAAGAACAAGGGTCATAGAGCTGTATAAAACTGTACGTATTTATTCATATTGATTCGTAACCCATTTGCTCAGGGTATATATCATAATATGCTTTCTCTGTATACTTTGAGTAGCCTATAAGTCCCATCAGGGTACGCATTAATTACTAGTACAGTATAACTTTGCGGAATCAAGACAGTTATCAAGAGATTGTATCACTGTGTGAAATTAAAATTATTTACTATCACATCCCCATCAAGTATTCAATACTAGAAAATGTATTTAATGGTATCCACAATCTGTATCGAGTGCGGAGAAAAAAGATGTTCTGCTATTTTCATTCCCCGTATGACTCATCATGCCAGTCAATTTCTCAAGATGTCTGCCACAATGTATCCTTTACTCCGTTATACCTGTTTGGTTCCCGGGCAACAACGAGGCCACTGCTTATCCAGCTATCAGGGTAACCCGCCCACACACACACAGACGCCAAGATTTCGCGTGTGTCATGCTTACTTAAGGTCTGCAGTATCATCCTTGTGTATCTGCAGTATCATCCTTGTATACTGTTTCAGGGGCTACTTGCGTGGTGGCAAAAAGCAAAAATCGTGGTACGATGTAAATGGAGGGTGGGTCTGGAATATTCATTCCTGTTGGCGACATATAATGATAAATCATCGTTTGTTAGTGCGTCGTAAGTACATCATTCTGTTATAAAAGAAATCCACACAGACTGAAGCATTGTGGCATTGCAGTTGGCAGACTTAACATGCGTCCGAAGTTCTTTTGTGTTCGACCAATGAACTCTCGCATATACACGCTTCATACACGCTTCATTGATAAAAGAAGCATGACAGTAACCAATTAGACAGTGTTCACGTCATAGTAGAGTAAACGCGTCCATTTCCAGAGACCGTTAGTTATTGATCTCTTTTTATTTCAGTTGCTCCATCTTGGCCGAGAGTATCCATCAGGGAAGGAGTACTTTAATAAGAAGCTGAAAGGGGCCTTCATGAAAAATAAGCATGTCACAGACCCAAGGAAATTGACATGTTAGTTGCTAGAGGAAATTATATTGTGAAGGAACTGGAAGCTCTTTACATGCTGAGAAAATACAGAACCTTGAAGAGAAGATATTATGACGAGAAACCTGCGAAGAAACAGTGATAACATATAATGGTCATGAAAATACGTTGCACAAAATGTAGAATACTTGTAAAATTGTATAGTACAGTCATAACTGTTTTAAGAGACAACTTTAATTGAAAACAATACACTTGGAAAATGAAACGGTGGCCTCGTAAAGTAGGCGGTCTCTTAATAGAGATGATCTCTTGAACAGGTTTGATTGTATGTGGAAATTGTGTTGCTGGCTGTACGATTGATTGGTCATACGAATCAGTACACCAAACTGCGAATGTTGAAACACCCAGACTGTGAAAACCATATGGCCTTTAGTGTACACTATTTTGTTTAAATTGTCTTCCTTGATATTTATTTGGCTGTTAAAAAAGAACAATGCGTATCCATTATTGTATTACCATTTAAACACCGAAATAGTGATTAAACACAATTGTTAACATAAATAACATCCATTCAGAAGATGTAAAGAATATCATGCTTTATTATATATGTTTGAATGATTTATATGGATATACTTGTCTGAATTCTGTCATCTTGATACTTTTAAGGACAGGTTAATGTAGAGGTTAAATGTCATGGCAAGTGTATAAGGTTTGATGCACATTTCTGAATATCAGTGATGACATTATATAATTATGGAAATGGATTGATATGAGCTTTTTTTTCCAAGTCGGTGTTTTGAAATTGTGTTAAATTGACTTGATAAAAATACATGTAGTGTGTAACTGTTATAAATATGTATATTTGAGAATAAAATAATGTTTAAACTAATCGGGTTGAATAATATTTGTCGTACCCATGGCACCGGATAACATACTTACTTAATTAGGTAAAAAGCGATATGGTAATTTAGTGAATACTTTTCCTGTTTATCTGTAAAAAATAATTTTGCCTAACGTAATTATACTGCTTAATTTAATGTAAAAAATCAACACTGCGATTTATTTACAAACATATACTAATGGCTGTGATATACTGCTACATTAAAAATGCATTTCACAACCAGATAGATATTCATGGTTGCGAAATATTTACTGTTCCGTTAAAAAGGCATTGTAATAACCAGATATGCAAGGCTGTGATGTACTGCTACAGTAAAGAGGCATTGTAACACGTTAACCAGATATTGATGGCTGTGGTATACTGCTACAGTAAAAAGGCATTGTAACAACCAGATATTCCTGGCTGTGGGATACTGCTACATTAAAAAGGCATGGTAACAACCAGATATTCATGGCTGTGGGATACTGCTACATTAAAAAGGCATTGCAACAACCAGATATTCATGGCTGTGGTATACTGCTACATTAAAAAGGCATTGTAACAACCAGATATTCCTGGCTGTGATATACTGCTACATTAATAAGGCATTGTACAACCAGATATGCATGGCTGTGGGATACTGCTACATTAAAAAGGCATTGCAACAACCAGATATTCCTGGCTGTGATATACTGCTACATTAAAAAGGCATTGCAACAACCAGATATTCCTGGCTGTGATATATTGCTACATTAAAAAGGCATTGTAACAACCAGATATTCCTGGCTGTGATATACTGCTACATTAATAAGGCATTGTACAACCAGATATGCATGGCTGTGGGATACTGCTACATTAAAAAGGCATTGTAACAACCAGATATTCATGGCTGTGATATATTGCTACATTAAAAAGGCATTGCAACAACCAGATATTCATGACTGATTTACTGATACATTAAATAGGCAGTGTACAACCAGATATTCATGGCTGTGATATACTGATACATTAAAAACCAGATATTCCTGGCTGTGATATACTGCTACATTAGACAGGCAAGGGTAAGGAAGGTTTTAAACTAATCTGGGAAGGGTTTAAACTAATGTTGGTAGAACTTGTTACCCGACCCATTTCTCATTATAATATTTCTATTGTATATATGTGGATATTGTACTGTCTGTACAATATTGGCACTAAAATATGTTTAAATCATTAAAAAGGCATTGTACGAACCAGATATTCAAGGCTGTGTGATATACTGCTACATTGAAAAGGCATTGTAACACGTTAACCAGATATTCATGTTTGTGATATACTGCTACATTAAAAAGGTATTGTAACAACCAGATATTCATGGCTGTTATATACTGTTACATTAAAAAGGCACTGTAACAACATATATTGATGACTGATATATTTCTACATTAAAAAGGCATTGTACAACCAGATATTGACGGCTTTGATATATTGCTACATTAAAAAGGCATTGAACAACCAGATATTCATGGCTGTGATATACTGATACATTAAAAAGGCACTGTAACAACATATATTGATGACTGTGATATATTTCTACATTAAAAAGGCATTGTACAACCAGATATTGATGGCTGTGAGATAATGCTACATTAAAAATACATTGTAACAAGTTAACCAGATATTCATGGCTGTAATATATGCTACATTAAAAAGGCATTGTATGCCAGATATTGACGGTTTTGATATACTGCTACATTAAAAAGGCAATGTAACAACCAGATATTGATGGCTGTGATATATTGCTATATTAAAAGGCACGTGTACAACCAGATATCGATGGCTGTGATATACTGCTACATTAAAAAGGCATTGTAACAAGTTAACCAGATATTCATTCTGGGATATATTGCTACATTAAAAAGGCATTGTAACAACCAGATATTGATGCTGTGATGTACTGCTACATTAAAAAGGCATTGTAACAAGTTAACCAGATATTGATGGCTGTGATATACTGCTACATTAAAAAGGCAATGTAACAACCAGATATTGATGGCTGTGATATATTGCTACATTAAAAAGGCAGTGTACAACCAGATATTGATGCTGTGATATACTGATCCACTAAAAAGGCATAGTAACAAGTTAACCAGATATTCATGGCTGTGATATACTGCTACATTAAAAAGGTAATGCAACAACCAGATATTCATGGCTATGATATACTGCTACATTAATAAGGCATTGTATAACAATGTATTCACGGCTGTGGCATGCTGCTACATTAAAAAATGCATTTTAATCCAAAATTCAAGTCCGTGATTTTTGACTCCATTGCACTCCGTTTGGTGAAAATCGGAGTAAATGGTCTTCAGTTATTGTGAGTTGAAATTCGCATATATTTTTTTCAATAATCAAAGGCCAAAATCAAAATCGAAATCAAACTTATCAAAGATCTTATTGCTGTAAAGTCGAACTATACATTTGGTGAAAATCGGATTCCGTTGTGTACATAAAAGATGAAATGTTCCTCTCTTTTTTTTCAGTAATCAAGGGCAATAACGCAGTAAGGCATGTGTCAGTTTGGCTTATTGCGAATTTTGTCAAAGGTAGTAGAAGTACAAAGCTCCTCACTAAATTTGGTGGAAATCGGAAATCAGAAGACATTTCCATTGTCACTGGCTCAGGGCAGAACAACAACAAAAAACAAGGTCCATAACTCTAATTAAAATTAGTGAAGTGTAACCTAATGAGGTATTAATTCTCTAGTTTGATATTGTATTATCATACCGAAAAAAGAACCATTATCTGTTAAATGGAGGAACAAGCTATTTCGGGAGGCAAAGTAATACATATATAGCCCCCACCAAACCTTGTTAGGCGGGGGTATATTTACAGGAAGATTATTCAATTCCCATAGGCTCTAAGTATAGGATTGTCACAGATAAAGACACTTTATGCAATGCATTCACATAAAGCACAGGCAGCAAGTACAGAGCTAGGATAGTAAAATATGGACTTCGAGTGATTAAAACGCATTTTACAGAGCTGTTCACAACCAAAGACTATTACATTATTTTCTTCAAATGCAGTTAAATAAATGAAATAAATGATGGAGAATAATTTTAGCCCAATAAATTATTTATTTAACAATACTTCTGACTGATCCCTTTCTTGGTGACAAACATGAGAACCGACGCCATTTCCATAGTGATTCAGTGTAGAAAAAATGTTATGCCCCATTTTATTCCCCGCTTCCGGTTAGATATAATTTATAATTGGGTGTATGTTCCCTACATTCCTGTAACAGCTAAATGTATACAACAGTCAGTGTACTTACGTTCCATCTACTCAGACTGAACTTCCTCTCAAATTCTGGGAAATGCGCCTCCTTGTCAGCCATCTTTTTACATCAGTTGTTAAAAAACTACGAAAATGTGTCCTGTTTAAAGTTGCCCGTCTTGTTTAAAGTTGTCCTGATTTGGGCCAGACACTTTCTAAGAAGCAATTCAATGTAGTTTACTCTGGAGAAGACGGTGTATTAATATTTAATTAGGCTCAAGTTCCTTGATTTGCTTAATCAAAAGGTACTTATTGTGATCTTTCTGTTAAGAGCATCACGTGTAAACTAAATGATAATTTATTTAAGTTGTATGTTTTAAATAAACATGTCGTAATAAAGAATAACAGGAGTCCAGTCATAATACATTTACCATATGAAGAGCATTTATTGATTGGGCTCGTTAACCAAACCAGCATATCAGCCGTGCCGCCTGACTCACAAATTATGACTTTTTCATCCGAGCATTTTTCTACACATTTCCAAGATGTTGAGATTTTCGCAAGGTGAAACTGGATTTTATCAAGCTCTATATGAAAAATTAAATTTGTTTACAGTAATTTAAATTAAAAGCATATCGAAGCATGGTTTTGAATTCAGACAACACCAAAAGAATATACATAATTGTACACTGTTATACAGGACTAAAGTCCGCTGAGAGTCAACGATAAACACACAGAGTCCATCCCCTATCCAATTTGGGAGGTTTGTCACTTATTGGTATTTTTATGATGATGTCATGCTAAAACTATGATTTAAAAGCAGGCAACAATCCGATGAAGTAAAAAAAAAAATCACCACAAATCCCTTAATTTTGAAATGCTACCTTTACTGATATTTAGCCTTCAAAATAAATGTCAAGTGATAGCATTAGTAATAATATAGCATGTAGCACCTCCCTATAAAATATAACAACTTTATTTAATTTCGCCTCTGAAAATCGATGTATTGAAGATTGACGTTGCTACCTTTAATTACAATTGCGGAATCAGCTATTCTTCATTTATTATTGATTGACTACAAATTACTGCTAGAAACGATTAGCATCCGGAATTCTGTATCACCCATCTTTATGACACGTGTATGCGCATCATTAATATTTTAACTATTACTCCGTCTGCTTCAAAATATTCATATTGTGTAATATCGTCAACAACCCTGCTTTTAAAGAAAATGACATATATTTATTACTTAGATGGTGGTCTGCATTCACCACTAAAAATTGACCGTCACATATAGCGTATCATGTGCTGAAAATGACGTAAAATGATATCTCAAACATTAAATGTATGGAATCATATCGATAAATACGTATTCTTAATATAGTAACTTAATTATTCCCCACCCACCCACCCCTACCGATCCTTTCCTTGCAGTTTGGGTCGTTTACACTTCCAGATTATTTGTTGTACCCCCTCATCCAACCGCACACCCCCATTTACACATAGTGTGTCGACCCCTAATACCATCTGAAGACTTTCAATTAATTTATTCCTGCTACTGGAAGCAAAGACTTGATAAATCAATAGCGGTAATTGCACTTTACTTTCTGATCGTTTGCATGATTGATTTAAAATACATTGATCTGGTTTTTAATTATTGAGGCCTTGTGTGGCATTTTCTCTAAACGTTTCAAAGACATGGATCAATTGTATTGTACTGGGATGGGTGTAGCGCGATCAAGATAGCTTTTTCTATTATCATTCCTACTGTTTGTACATGTCTTCGCTTAAGTACGCGTTGTATTTGAACGTTTAATTAAGGCCTCAATATGTGTTCATGTTTTCAAAGTTTCGAGTAGACATATACAAACTACTGTGTCCTGTTAGGGCCATGTTACCATCGCATCTTACCATCAACCATCGCATCTTACCATCAACCATCGCATCTTACCATCGAGCATCGACCTAAGTCGATGGTAAGATGCGATGGTAAGATGGCCCTAACAGGACACCGTAACAAGCAGAGTAAAGCGAGTAACAAGTACAAATAAATTGAAATTTGTTTTAAGCCCATCATACGGTGTACTGTTAGGGCCATGTTACCATCGCATCTTACCATCGACCATCGCATCTAACCATCGCATCTTATCATCGACCATCGCATCAACCATCGCACTTCCCCACTGTAACATTAACTATTAGACCTACACTCTTAACACTTTACAGAAATAGTACCCACGTTAAAACTATGACTTCTATTCATTTTGAGTTTAGTAGATCAAATGTTAAGTTCACAAAAACCCGTTTATGAAACACGCTCTCTGCGCCGTAAATTATTTACTATTATCCTATATCTACGACTAAACTTACAGTACATCTTGTATCCATTTTGCAACAACGAACCCTATTGATTTTATTTAGTAGGTCAATGTCAGTGTGACCTGGCCAGGAATTCATGAACCTTTAAACCTACAACTTCGAAACTATCATTCTCGCTTGGAAGAGTCAGTAGTGTTATTTTTTACTGTCTTTTGGGACCAAAGAGCCCAATATAGGTGGCTTTGTCGGTGCTAGGGGGCGTGAGAAGTGTTGCTTCTTTCATTCCTTCTCATGAACAGACTCAATAAAACCGAGACTGCTGCTTTATTCTCTGAATTGTGTTAGTTGCTCTCAAAGGATCACCTTTATCAGTACTTATTACCCTTTGTAGATCGTCTGGCACAATTAGTTACTTTAAATGAATTCATCAATACGAGGGAATGTTGTAACTCTGAGATGTGAGAATTCAAATTGTATACAAACAGTGTTTTGGTTAACAACAACCCTATCATTCTTTTTGTTAGTAGGTCAAAGGTGAAGGTCATATTGACATGACACAGATGAAACAGTTTACACATAAAAAACATCTTCAGCAAACGGACGTAAAATGAATGGCACATTAAACGCTCTTGTTTGTTTTAGTATACACATCTGCAGTCATCAAATTATACGCATTTTACTTGTTTGTATATATTTAATATGTTCGATGTTGTTTTTGTTTGTTTGAATGGTGTTTTACGTTTTACGTTTTTCATGTTTTTTATCACATGTTGGACCATATATGACGGTCGATTTTTTAGTGGTGGAGGCAGGCCACCCCATTATTCCTGTGCAGAACCAGTACTGTGTACCTCCTGCCATCCGTAACAATCGACAAATGCTCGATAGACTATAAAATAAAAATAAATTTAACAAAACAAAACTTATCGTTTAAATATTGTTTTATTGTTCATAGATTTTCGATCTATCAATTCGTGCATTAAAATCATTAACAATCAGCCAACAATTCAAACAACAATAGAACACTTCTTAAATATGTTAATATACTTTTCTAATTACTGTCATGTTCAATAATGCATTTTATGCATGCATAATATAAAAGTAAACACTACAATACTCAACTTTTATAATCGGTTACCCAGGTTTTTTGAAAATAACACGAATACTAAAAATTGGAAATCATCGAAACACATAACCAATATTTTATTAAGTTTATCAACAAGGTTTTAGTCCAATCAAGGCAGATTAAGTTTTATAAATCGCTAGCAATATTTTTTAAAAGGCGCCAGTCAAAATTTCAAATGAAAACATGAACTATTAAAATAATATATAATTCTTGGAAAGCGACCGATTATAAAAGTTGAGTAGTGTATTCTAATAGACTGATTTAATTAGTTAATTGTAACAACTTTATTTTTAACAACTTTATTTTACAAGTAAGAACTGGTTTTGCCTTATCAAGATGCCTAAATAGGCATACAACACTCACCTGGGATTGCAAAGACACACTGGTACCAACATGTCGTTTCATGTATTGTCACCCATACTTGTGTTGTGCAAATTAGACAAGATAATTCGGGTATACCTCCCCAGTTCAGAACTCGTTAAGCGGGGATATAATCATGGAATCCCCGTGACCCGCCCAATTACTTCATGCATAAAACTTGATATAGGATATACCAATCATTCTGAAAACAACTGGCAAAATTTGCCCAATTGTTTCAGAAAATATTTTCTTTTACAATTTTCCCTATATATATATGCAAAAACAGAACCCTTGGGTGGGACCATTTTTCAGCACGAACTTCAATTGTCTAGGGTACACTGATCATTTAAAAAACAATAGCACCACTGAACTGTATAGAGTGATTTATAAGAAGAAAACACATTTTAAAGAGTTTGTATAACAAATAAATTACTCAACGTTTGGTTAGCACCAATATTTCAATTCGACATTTTACAGTGGCTCAACAATTAATTTTGTTTTACGACGAATTTATGTACGACGAATTTATGTGAAATTCATTACTTTATTGTCAAAAATTGATTAGAAGGCAAATATATTGTGTATTTTTGAATGTCACCCGTATTTGTGTAGTAATTGTGAAAAAAAGTATGGTTCTTAGCCAACATTGTGTAGTATATATTATACACCATACGAAACTTGGCCGTTTTTGAACCATGAAAACTGTACTTTAACACAAATATTAATCTACTGTATCTCTGTCAGTTCAGCGTTTGATTGTTTAGAGTTTTCCCTATATTTCTCTATGTACAACAGCTATGTTTCCTTGAACAAATATGATAACTGTCAACATATATACAATCGTTCCTGAGAAAAGTATTCTTCGCCCATTTTTTCTCTATATACAAACATGTTTTACCATAGGAATATCAATACTCGATCTGTTCATATATGTACAATATTCTTGAGGACATGTTTTTAGTTTTCATTATGTCTTTTCAATACAAAACATGTTTGACCCCTAAGAAATTAATTTTAACAAAAGCAATGGTCTAGTGTATATCTTATGTCTATACTTTCCTTTAAAAAACACCGTCACAAAGTGTTTATATGGTTCTTGGAGAAGATTTGTTTTGTAGTTACAATATTTCCAATCCATATTATCTCTTATACAAATATGGGACGCTTAGTGTTCGTGGGGGTTGGGGGCCCGTGTTGGTTTTTTTTATTACAAGGGACTTCTTTGAACAGTTATAGACTTTAGGATAATTCTTCTTAAAAACCTACTGTCAGCATGTTTAGAAGATATTAAATTGTTTTTTTTTTACAGTTTTTCCTATCTTTTTTTTTTTATCGAAAACACTGGACCCTCGGGGCTGAACATTGTTCACCACTGGGACTTTCATTTTTGACAATATGTGTAGTCTAGGATGATACACTGATCAGGTTTGGAAAACCAACTGTTAGCATATCTTTAGATATTTTACCACGAGGGTATACACGTTGTAAAATGTTAGCAAAGGGCGATCCTTCTACTTTGTATATTACTATAAATGTAAAAAGAAACAGTTTTTATCGGAAACCTATGGTATTGTTGCTGATAATGAAATAAATTTAAATATCAAATAATGCTCATTAGATTCATACATATACAGAACATGGAAACAACTATGTTTTCTCCTGCGCATTAAGCGTTGCTCATCAATATTTAAATTTAAAAACGAATCGATTGCATCATGTATGCATATCTAGAATACTTTAACAGTAGATGAGTTGTTGTTTTCATTTATCCACGTTTTCGTTTATGTCACCATTTTCGTATAGCTCGTCGTTCACATTATGTCTAGAACCATGCAGACGTTTTGGTGACGCGTCAATGTCTATCACAGGCTTGTGCTTTCTTCCTTTCATGCTGATATGTCCTTGCATCAGTCTGTCTGTGCATGTTTTAATGACGTCGAACGAGTACTTTATATCATCAGACGTTGTTCGTTCAGCACATATAGCCAGACGAAGGAAGTAGGTGTCGTTGGAGATGGCGGGAATGAGGTATATCCGGGCGTCTGCAAGAATCTGTTCCAGTAGCTTCTCACTCAGAAAGTTATCTCCCTGAAAATGGAATATAATAAAAATGTTTTCACTGATGCCTTTATATTTAAATTTTATGTTAGTGTCTGGTCTGTTTAAAAAATGGGTGTTTAAGGATTTTGATAAAAATTAAAAACATTCATTGAATAAAGACCAATTATGCTGATGCAATTCCGAATATTGTATATACTAGTATTCAAAAATAACTAATAAATCAAGATGAAAGATATTCTATTCCTCATATGCTTTGCTCTGATGTACGTATGTACACGTTAAATAACATATATGTTCTGTTCTGATGGTGGAATGGAATCTCTACCTCTGTAAAAGAAAGAATATATTCAAACGTTCTCATTTTAAGAAATGTCACTTTATGTCAGTGACGGTAAAACGAACATCGCATTTCCGAGACCAAATAATTTTCATTACAGAAACGATTCGCTACAGATCAAGTCGTCTCCGTATATGTCTATAGTATGAGTACGATACATGCCCCGAGCCGCAATTGGCATCGTGAAAACGACGGAAATTGACGAGGCAGTAATCGCAGGCCGAATTCAGTAATTATTTATTCAGCCAATATCGAAATGACCAGAATGATATGCAGTATAAAAGCGTACTACTTTTACATATTAAACACAATACACACAGTTCAATAACAAGCACCATGTATTATCCCTCACCTTCAACCGGAAGCAGACCAGTCCCATAATAACTTCAGCAACGACCTCAAATCTTCCATCATCAAGTATCAACTCTTTGAACTCGTGTGCCAGTCTACAATGCTGTAAACAATGATAAAACGATGGCATCTTAAAAAGTGATCATTTTAAATGTTGGGTATTGGCCTCTGTGGGAGTTCTCATTTGAGCAAATCTTGTTTCTAACTGTCATCCACTTTTCAGTATTTATTAATATTCACTCGGCCGTAAATAGTTTGTATATGATAAGAATCAGTAGTGCAACATATTGTCATTCTGACTTTAAAGTAGAATATCGCAAAAGTCGGTGCACGGGGAATGGTTGGTGGTGATACATTACAAGACGTGCATTGCCTCTCCGGAACAGACTCGGTCAAACCAAGTCTGCTACTGTCTTCTGTCTTGTTTTAGTTCGTTTCTGCCCTTTTGAGTATTTTATTTACTTAGACTGTGTACTTCTGCTTTAAAATCAATTGTATGGAATGGTCCTTACCGTACGTATGTACTTCCTAATTCCTTCAACTCCGTATGATCGAATCATAAACCAGAGCTTCAAAGATCTGAAACGACGTCCTAGTGGTATCTGCCAGTGCTGTAAACATTCAACTTCAAACAAATAACTTAAAGAAACATTGTTTAACAATTCACGAAAGCTGTAATACACAGCTGCAAGCGAAAGGAAAATAACAAAGTTTAAAAACACGACATATTTTGATATTGACAAATGTAATAAATGATATTGTGTTGTTTAACTACAAATACACATAAATATAAAATGAAATCCATTGGCATGTCTGAACTATCGTTTCATACACTTTCCAATTGCATTTGCACATCATTTCAATTAATTAAACACAATTAAATCTTCTGAGAACATACTCTGTAATCCGGAACGCGTCCTTCATTCTCATGTCTGAGATATACGGGGTCCACATTGAACGCGTCAACCAGGCATGAACTATCCTTTATCCTGGAAAAGGTATTGACATTTTAGTATTGATCATATTCGACGTTTGGTTTTAAATCCAAGAACAGAAACGATACCAGTCTAATTTCGTCAATTGTTTTTTTTAGATGAAAGCTTCTACTCATTTGTCTTTAAAAAGAAAGGCAAGCGTCGCAGATGATCTAGACTATTCCGCCATCTGCTGATGGACCATGACCTTGTGTTTCTCGTGTATGCTTACAGTCCGGGAGTTAGTGCTATGCACACGCTTGATTTTGGTAATAAACGTATAAACGTGAAACTATTTTTTTTTTTCATTTATATATACATGTAGTTGCAATAGTTTAATTTTCTCTCCTTGTTATGGCGTTTCGGTATAATTACTTTCTAATGATATTTTATAAACATTTAAACAGATTTGTTTTTGTTTACAGAGTAATTATGTAAAGGTATGTATTGAATGAAGAATATACTACTTCTGTATTTCTGTTTGATTTGTTTAAATGTATCAACCAGGCAGTCATAAGTGCAATGTAAGTTACCGGGAGCTGGTCTTTTTGGTCAATTAGGTCCATTAGTTTGATCTATAAATATTAAGATATGAAGGTAGGGAACCGATTACCGAGGGAGGGTTGCTGGATTATTTGTGATTCTATGTATATGTTCCTATTTTCCTTAGCCGCGAACATGCAAATGTGGAAGGAAACAAAGAGGAAAACATCTGAGCCAGAGCAACCAAAGGTACAGTGGCTCATACATGACAACGAGGACTTGCTGTCAGTGGCGTAAATAATCCAAACAAATATTAAACTATGAAACAAATGCGAGCCGAGATTAATGGGGTTAATTATCAGACTGTAAATAAATGTGAAGTTTAGCAAAAATACGGTTTATTCACCAATCGTTCATATATAAACTGATTAGAATTAAACAGAGAGGATGGTTGTTTTGAGTCAGATACTGTCTGATGGATGCATCATGTATATATGTATAGGTTTGGGTTGTGGAATGATATTTAAACATGCAATCTACCATGATTTTGGCTATGATAATATGTTACAAATGTCACCATGATATAACCCGAACTGATTAAACCAGTACAGTGACATATGAATAACCGCCTGTAACTCGAAACTGGAGGAAATAAAGACACTACTACTACTAGTATTACTACTATTACTACAACTATATCATTTCGTGCATGCAAAATATTTCTTACCACATGACAGACAGATCGAAGTTAATCAGCATCCATTTATGTGGGTTGATGCTGAACGTGTGTGCGTACTAGAATAAGCATAAGATTAACAATAATATTGACTTTCTTTTTAACAATTTCATCAAGTTGAACTACTTTTCTTTGACAGTCTGTGCCAGTTTAATGTGTGTGTTTGTTGCAACATACGACCAACGAGTCTGCTTTTTAAGAATTTGTGTATAGTGATGAAATGCTTTAAACTGACAGCAAAACAGCATCCTAGCATTTGCAGTTCATCAGACAGACTGCCACAAATATAAATCTTTAAGTCATTACCAGACTTATTGGTGGTCTTAAATAGGTGGAATTTATTACGTTTTCTCACATTTAAACGATAACATTATTCGCGAAAATCGCGAAAACACGAAATCAACACTTGCCTCAACGCCTTTCATGTAACATCTGAACTCCGGACAGACGAACGCACTTCCGGCGTATGCTGCATCTATGTGTAACCAGATATCATTTTCCTCACCTTTAGACGAATAAAACAATGTTTTAAATTAAAAACGATTATATTTCCCTTTCAGACATTTCCATAAACATGTGAGATACGTTTAAAATAGAATTTATCACGATGGTTGTTGTCCTATATTCCAGAATCCATATTCAGCTCGTGTCATTCAAATTTTAGTAAACGTATAGTGGACAAATGGTAAAGGAATTACAAAAAATAAAATCGTGACTGATATTTGTGCTGTGTGATACTTTAGTTGGCATGCTTGTGAATACGTTTCAGTTTTTACTGCAAATTGCATAGATTGTCAATCTCATATTTGATTTCCCAAAAAATAAAATAAAATAGCCGTATATTCTTACAGGTCAACTGCTTCATTACGGTGAAGGGAGTTGGTTTAATGTTCTATAATATGGAACTACAATACGACTACTGTTTGCTTGAACGTGTTTGTGGATAGATTAAAATGTCCATACGTACATATAGGTCCAATTTCCGCCAGGTTGTCAAATGCACAAGTACCCGTTGTTCCAAGTGATGCGCATATCTGAAAGAATGAGACAGAAACTCATGCTGATACTCGTTAAGCCAGTTTATCGAATAGAAATATGGTTCGATATAGCGCATATTTATAACAAATGCTGTTGACGCACAGCGGTGGTTGTCAATTGTTTACACACGCCAACTATCGTGCTTGGTCACGTTCTACGAGAATTAAGAGTTTTCATCAAATTGAAAGGAAATTCTACGGTGAACATTGGACGACTTCCTCATGGCGGACCTAATGGCTCGGGTGAATCTACTTTCCATGCAAGGATTATCAGCCCTCGTCCACAGTCAAGAATCCAAATAACTTATAGTAATTTAATTTAAAATTCATTCTTTGCAGTTGGTTACACGTTCATTTTATACATACAAAGAAGGGAATCATTCCCTCGGCTTTGTCCTTGGCTATGGCCTCACGAACAGTGTCACCACGGAGACTTAATTTATTGTCACTAGGCAACTTCAGCATCCGTACCGCCCCAAGTAAACCAGATCGGTGTACAGATGAATTGGCCTGGAAAAAGTATAAAACACTTCGAATATAATTATGCTTTTTAAAATTGAAATAAACATTATATGTTGCAAACAGGAACACAGTATAACACACATGTACATACTCTATTTATAATTTATTAATATGTATTTAGTGTACAACTCTCATTAACGTTTAGTTAAAACATTGTACTTCTAATACATGTATGTATAACAATACGCACTATTAGTTCATGGAAAACAAAATGATCAAAATGATTTGTTCGTGTAAATGATGTTTTACGTCTTTTTAGCACATGTTAGGCCATATATGGCCACACCCTTTTTTGTGGTAAAGGCAGATCACCCTATTTTTCCTGGGTATAACCTGTACCTCTAAATATTTAGTATGTATATTATTGCATTTATAGTTAACGTTCCATTAAAAAAAAAAGCTTACTTTTCGTTTCGATAAGCATTTACTAAAAAATAGACTCTGCAACTAAAATCCAATTATCATTTTAATAAATGTTATTATATTATCGAAAATTGCTTAATATATAGTTTCTAAGAATTGTGACCACTATAGTTCGCCATATATACTCTTGTATATTCTTGTGGCAGTGCTCATTTCTAATACATTTGTATTATAGTTTTATTTAAAAACGTAATACTAATCCATATATGTACTTTGTTTGTTCATGTTTATAATATTTTTGTCTTTCACATACATTTGTTTAACCATATTTTCACATTTCATGTCACATTTGTATATATGATATGTATGTCTCTCCACACTTGGAGGTAATAAAGAATATCTATCTACTATCCCGGCCACGGTTGCACCCTAAAGATAACATCTGACAGAGTTCTTCAGAGTGTTCACGTTTCAGGCTCACTGCTGATGGAACAATCAAAGAAAAATGGAATGTTGAACAGTTTACTTTTACTTATACCACACACGTATGTGTGTCTTACAAACTACAGAAGTTATTAATACCTGATCTGAGGAATATCCAACAAGTCTTGCCATGATGGACTTCTCGTCCACGTCCGGATTGTTGGCCTTGTACTTTGCTACCATCTTTGTTCTTGCCGCCAATAGACACAGAAATACCGTCTCACTCGCCGTCGACTTAGCGGGGTAAAATGAAACATTTTTAAGATTGTCCCTGACCAGTATTTTTATAATATTGATCTGAGGATTAAATTGTATTTACTTTAACAATACTCCGTCAACTTGATTTGAACATTTCTACTTTGATGCAACATGTTTACCAAAATCAGAGCACACATCCTTACAGATTCTTACTTTGTTTATACGTTATCCTTGTGTGTGAAAGTGGATTGTTACATATAGTAGTTTGATTGCATCTAAATTGCAGAAAGTAGCATGAAAAGTTAGGCACGTCATCTACTATTTTATTTACCAGTTTGCATTAAAGACTCGATATCTCTAGATGAGGATGCATTTAGCAATAATGTGCCTTTAAACGTTATTAAAGGTTCGATCTCTCTAGAAAATTGTACAGTTTCGTAAAAATGTGACTTTAATTTAGCGTTATTCTTAAAAAAAATGGAAGTGTTACGATTACGTTTGTCACGCTGAAGATATCTCCGGTATATGTCGTAAAGCTTGGTATACAGTGTTGATAGAACGAAGAAGTGTACTGGTTTTTATAATCACACGCGCGCACGATTTGCATACCTGTATTACACCTCCTCCTGGACCAGGTCCACAGTGAAGAAATTCCTCAGGTAGTCCGATCATCTTGCCAAGCCAGTCGGTGGTAATAACCTCTAGTTCTGTGCATGCTGGGCTCGTGGCCTGCAACACATTGGCGTTATCGTTATGTTAGTCAATGATAAGTCACAGAATATGTTGTAAAAAAAACGCGAGGTTTGGGCCAGGTGTATGCTTTTGTATTGTATCAGCACACGTGTGTGAGGTATGGCAAACGTGGTGCTAATTCTAAATTTACCTTGATCTGTTTCTCTGTAACTTTGTGGGTGATCACAACATCGCTAAGGGTGTTTAAGTAAGCTTTTTTTCGCGTTTATGTCCGTCTCTTGTCAACTAAGTATATGAATTACATGTGGCTACCATTGCATCTGAATAACATCTGACCATTATTTATTTACTTTTTATGTTTTATTTTGAATTAATAGAAACTAATACTGTACACAAATCCATCCATACCCACGAGAATCCGATACAGCCAATGGCGTCGGACAGCATATCACCCAGAATTGACGGGAACGAATTTCCAGCAGCAAAATAGCCGTGAAAATATGGACTGTGCCAATGTGTTATCTTAAACGAGAACATAAGTAAATTCAACATTCAAATTAAAAAGTGATGGTAGCAAGATAACAATCGCAATTCAATTTATAAAGCTGATTGTAATTCGTGGCCATCGCGGTGGACGGAACTTCCAATATCGATTTGATTTGATAGGCAAAGTGGTGGATGGATAGTACAAACATCCTCTACAGCTATTGCGCCACGTGAACAACTTATTCTTCATGACTGACAACGTATTCTTCATAAACGAGTTCATTAGTACAGACTATTATTTAATGAACTTGTTTAGGGACAACAGACGTGAACATTTTCTCTAAGAGAAAATTGCCTGTGACAATATTAAGACACACCTCTAGCATATAGCTCTGATGGCCGACATTGCTGTAAAAGCAGAGTATTTAATAAAGTTTCACGTCTAAACACAACCTTGTAGTTCCGTCACTGAAAAATAAACAGAAGGATGTAATCTGATAAGACGCCAATATATGTCACAAATACTGTCTTTGTCCTTGTAGAGTGCTGCGGTATTTATTTAAAAACTAGGTTCTATCGAGCTAATACGTGATTTTGTTGTGACATGATTTGCTATCCAAGATATCACTTCGTACCTTGAAACCTTTTCACACTCGCAAAATAACCTTTTCTGTAAAAAGGGGTCGTGTGGATTTAAGAAACATAACGGAGCGTTTCTTATCTTATGAGGCCTTTATTATGCTCACTGCTCTTCGACTTACCCCAGGCATAATGACTTTCTCAACATCTTTTAGTACTTCACTGAAGTCTTCTGGCTTCTCTGGCGCTTCGTCAGGAAGTAAATCCTGAAAGCATGATTATAGACTCCTTTGCATCGGTCATAATTATTACTATGTTATATTGTTTTTGAACGGAAAGGACAACACGTCCGCTAACTATAGGGAGAGCAGCATAGTTTTGGCCAAATAACACACTTATCTTTAAGGACTATTGGTCGGCCATCTTTAAAAAATATCAAAAATAGATAGGGTATGGTCAAGTGAATTTTCAACCAAATGCAAATTTTAGGCATGAGCAATGTCAACCATATAGTACATGACAGTATTGATGTGAATATAATAGCAGAAGGAATACTATTTTATTTAAAAATGATGTCTCGTGTGTTCTAGCTGGAAAAGAATATTATTCTATGAATCAGTTTATTTCACGTAAAACCACACAACCTTGAGTAAAATTGTACTTAACATTTCGGATATAAAGGGTACAATTTCTGCCCTATAAGTATTACTTCTGATAATATGTTAATAGTGTTGAATTACTGTCATGTACTATATTGCTCATGCCTAAAAGATGCGTTTGTTTGAAAATTTCACTTGACCTGACTCCATCCATTTTATTTTATTTTAAATAGTCCTTAATAACTGTTTACTGTCAATAATAGGAAATTACTAAAATAGTTAATTCTGTGATCATGATTTTGCTGGCGAACATCAGACATACATTGTCACTGTCAAACCTTATTTTTGGCGATTACGGCAAAAAAAGAAAGTTTTGACACATTTACTGAATACGACTGTTTTACATTTCCAAATTTATAATAGAAGCCTAAGGTAATTTTGAAGTACTATGTTGGTGGTATATACATATATTATTGTTTTTGTTGGTGTCGTACACTATGTATTTCTACTGCGAAAAAATCAGTTACAAATGAAACGTTCACAAACAACTGACAATGTAGACACATAGTGTTATGCGAATCTTGATAAAGGCCTCTTGAGGATGAACGTTTGAAAGAGCTGATAGCGTAAATTACATAGAATGAACTATTCCCTTTGGAATAAATTAGAATATTAGTATATGCATTTCTCGTTAAACAAGTATGTACATACACGGAGGTAGCCTGGTTGTACGTCATGGACGACGGGCCTCTCTCGTATATTATCCATATAGTCGGCAATATAGTCCACCATCTGCCGGCCGTACGCTCGGAACTCGTCGGCATCCATGGTGTCTTCTGTTGTGTTGAGAGACATGGGAACATTAACTAAGGATAAACACGTAATTGGAACACAAACTAGTAATAATAATAGCAATACAAGAAGCCAAAGAGGTACGTGCATGTAGCAGCTCAGAGGAAATGATGAATGTATAAGATGCGAATAAACATCAATGTCAGAGAATACTATTTTTTGTCATATATATTTGATGTACCCTTATTTGTCTTTTTATGAGTTAATTTGGACGGACATGGACATTACATGACCTTGAACCGTGACCATGACCTTGAACCGTGACCTCGAACTCAATATCGGTGATACATGTGGTACCCATTATCTTAAGCGGTTTAGAGTTTTGGACGGGACGCGATAATGTTTTGATGACACGTGACCTTGACCTCAAATATTGTGTGAGACACACTAGATAATACATACTGTACACGCAAAAGGGCTCATCTCATTATTTAAAGCGGTTTAGAAATTATCGATCGAACACGATCAGTTTACTTAATAGGAAAACAACACATACGTCGAGTTTGCTCATTCTCGAACTCGTTCAATATATAATTGCAACAAACATTCAAATCAAGTTTGGTGGATATCAGAAGTCATTTCAACACTAAATTTTAGCGTAAACAAAACTGCGGAATGCGGTTGGGACATGCTTATTGCCATTTGCTATTTGCTAATTGCCATTTGCTACACAATTTTGCACCTTCTAAACGGTAAATCAACGTTTGAAAGATAGCAAATGTCAATAAGCATGTCCCAACCCGCAAATAGCAATTCGCAGATAGCAAATGCCAATTAGCAAACGGTAATCAGCAAATAGCAAATGCCAATTAGCAAATAGTAAAAAGCATACCCCAACCCACATTCCGTATTATGAACATTACATACAATTAAACTCAATGTATAGAGTCTATACAAAATGTATTAGGTATTTACCTAAGTCGAAGAGCTCTGATTTAGAAAAAATATATATGTGTGCTTGTTTCAATATCTAATTACTCATGCTTTTTTATGCACATAATTTTATATACAATAGTTTTATTTGAAACACGCTATTATTTGTCCCGTGTACATACTTTTATATATAATAGTTTTGTTTGAAACACGCTGATATATGTACAATTTATTAATTTAACTTTATACAAGTAGTTTAAGTACATGGAGCAGTTAAAGTGTTGGTAAAATGTATCCTACAATATAAAAGCAGACTATGTGTATAGTATATACTATGTGTATCGCTATACTATGTGTATATCGCTAAAAGATAGCTATACTATGTGTATATCGCTAAAAGATTAAGCAACATTGAAAGCCAATTTCAGGCAAAATATAGCAAATATCAAATGGCAATTAGCAAATAGCTCGTATAATTTTGCTCGTTCACTGCCGAACATTTTAATACAAAAAGTCGAAAATGTTAAACTGTTATTAAAGTTATCTCGTAACATGTGTATACAAATACGTAAATTAAACTGAAAAGCTAAGTTTAAAAAGTACAGTATTTTCTTAGATCCTGATGTATAAAATTATATAAAAGAATATAAAACAATCAAAATTTGAAGTAAATCTATACAAAAACGTTTGAGCAATAATCAAAATTACAAAGCAATCAATGATAACAGACACTTAGGCGCTCATTAACAATGACAACAGACACTTAGGTGCTCATTAACATGTGCTCGCTTGCAAAAGGTTATTATGTCTTTCAGGAAAATATTTGATTCATTGTGCTTGCTTGATTTCTTTGTAAATAATAGTATGTGTTTGCTAACATGTTCTTTCGCCACACAAAATATCAACTTTTCAGAAATACGTTTATAAAGAGTCAGTGAAAAATATATTATTTGGCAACAAAGTTCAAAATATGTCTTATGGTATTTTTTTGTTTATTATTATTTACTTTTTTTTTTATTATTTACTCTTTTTTTTAATATTTAGTAAATATTGTAAATATAATTGAAGTCGATTTTCTCGAAGCATAATGTTTTTCAGGCGATGACATGTTCAGCTTGAGGATAAATAAACATATGAATGGCAGGTCGCCGTCAACTTTGATGTTGTATTGGTCCGTGGTATCACTAGGGCACAATTAGCCTGCATTTGTTCAGTCGTTAATACTTATTTAGGATCCTAATTTTATATATGTTCATATTTATTTACTTTCTTTGATTACCTTTCAATATGTTAAGTTTGGGACGAACTTGTTCAGATTTTTTCTTTACAGAAACCCAGACTAGGGGGACAATGTCACTTGGCTTCAGTCATAGTTCCCTAGACTAATCCATATGCACAGTGTGTTCTGTATGTAATGGTTAACAAAAAATAAACAAGTTATTAAAAAAAAGCTTACATTAAACCAAACGAACCTGCTTATAATCGCCTATATACCGCAATATCCAATGTACAGTGAAATATGTTGTTAACTGAGACTGTTCTATGACCATTTAAACTGGTCAGGCTTATATTTATATAATTCTATTACGTTTCTTATCTTTATAATTCTGAGCGTGTGTATAATTTTAAGGTTTACAGTCCCTCTACCATATGTGCCGAGAGGATAATCCCTGAACGACACGGCATTTCGTCTGGGCTATTT
>JAWPHD010022057.1:0-26316 GCA_037043455.1 Cyrtodaria siliqua
GGAAAATATATATGTAAGAACGGAATATATATGTGTAAGAACTGAATATATATGTGTAAGAACTGAATATATATGTGTAAGAACTGAATATATATGCGTTTGAACGGAATATATATGAGTAAGAACGGAATATGTACGTGTAAGAACGGAATATATATGTGTAAGAACGGAGTATATATGTGTATATATGTGTAAGAACGGAAGATATATGTGTAAGAACTGAATATATATATGTGTAAGAAGTGAATATATATGTGTAAGAAATGAATATATATGTGTAAGAACGGAATATATATGAGTTAGAACAGAATATGTACGTTTAAGAACGGAATATATATGTGTAAGAACTGAACATATATGTGTAAGAAATGAATATATATGCGTAAGAACTGAATATATATGCGTAAGAAAGGAATATATATGTGTAAGAACTGAATATGTATGCGTAAGAACTGAATATATATGCGTAAGAACGTAATATATATGCGTAAGAAAGGAATATATATGTTTTTAGAACGGAATATGTACGTGAACGAACGGAATATATATGTGTAAGAACGGAATATATATGTGTAAGAACGGAATATATATGTGTAAGAACTGAATATATACGTGTAAGAAGTGAATATATATTTGTAAGAACTGAATATATAAGTGTAAGAACGGAATATATATGTGTAAGAACGGAATATATATGTGTAAGAACTGAATATATACGTGTAAGAAGTGAATATATATGTGTAAGAACTGAATATATAAGTGTAAGAACGGAATATATATGTGTAAGAACTGAATATATATGTGTAAGAACTGAATATGTATGCGTAGGAACTGAATATATATGCGTAAGAACGGAATATATATGTGTAAGAATGGAATATGTACGTGTACGAACGGAATATATATGTTTAAGAACGGAATATATATGTGTAAGAACGGAATATATATGTGTAAGAACGGAATATGTACTTGTAAGAACGGAATATATATGTGTAAGAACGGAATATATATGTGTAAGAACGGAATATATATGTGTAAGAACGGAATATGTACGTGTAAGAACGGAATATATATTTGTAAGAACTGAATATATATGCGTAAGAACTGAATATATATGCGTAAGAACGGAATATATATGTGTAATAACTGAATATATATGCGTAAAACTGAATATATATCCGTAAGAACTGAAGATATATGTGTAAGAAATGAATATATATGCGTAAGAATTGAATATGTACGTGTAAGAACGGAATATATATGTGTAAGAACTGAATATATATGTGTAAGAACTGAATATATACGTGTAAGAACGGAACATATACGTGTAAGACGGAATATATATGTGTAAGAACGGAATATATATGCATTAGAACGGAATAAATATGCGTAAGAACTGAACATATATGCGTAAGAACTGAACATATATGCGTAAGAACTAAATATATATGTGTAAGAACGGAATATATATGCGTTAGAACGGAATATATATGTGTAAGAACTGAATATATATGCGTTTGAACGGAATATATATGAGTAAGAACGGAATATGTACGTGTAAGAACGGAATATATATGTGTAAGAACGGAGTATATATGTGTATATATGTGTAAGAACTGAATATATATGTGTAAGAAGTGAATATATATGTGTAAGAACTGAATATATATGTGTAAGAACGGAATATATATGAGTAAGAACAGAATATGTACGTTTAAGAACGGAATATATATGTGTAAGAACTGAACATATATGTGTAAGAAATGAATAATTATGCGTAAAAACTGAATATATATGCGTAAGAAAGGAATATATATGTGTAAGAACTGAATATGTATGCGTAAGAACTGAATATATATGCGTAAGAACGGAATGTATATGCGTAAGAAAGGAATATATATGTGTAAGAACGGAATATGTACGTGTACGAATGGAATATATATGTGTAAGAACGGAGTATATATGTGTAAGAACGGAATATATATGTGTAAGAACTGAATATATACGTGTAAGAACGGAATATATATGTGTAAGAAGTGAATATATATGTGTAAGAACTGAATATATATGTGTAAGAACGGAATATATATGTGTAAGAACGGAATATATACGTGTAAGAACGGAATATATATGTGTAAGAACGGAATATATATGTGTATGAACGGAATATATTTGTGTAAGAACTGAATAAATATGTGTAAGGACTGAATATATATGTGTAAGAACTGAATATATATTTCACAGAACTGATTATATATGTGTAAGAACTGAATATATATGAGTTAGAACTGAATATATATGCTTAAGAACGGAATATATATGTGTAAGAACTGAATATATATGTGTAAGAAGTGAATATATATGATTTAGAACTGAAAATATATGCGTAAGAGCGGAATATATATGAGTAACAACGGAATATATATGTGAAACAACGGAATATGTACTTGTAAGAACGGAATATGTATGTGTAAGAACGGAATATATATGTGTAAGAACGGAATATATGTGTAATAACGGAATATATATGTGTAAGAAGTGAATATATATGTGTAAGAGCTGAATATATATGTGTTAGAACTGAATATATATGTGAAAGAACTAAATATATATGTGAAAGAACTGAATATATATGCGTAAGAACGGAATATATATGCGTAAGAACGGAATATATATGCGTAAAACTGAATATATATGCGAAAGAACGGAATATATATGCGTAAGAACGGAATATATATGGGTAAGAACTGAATATATATGTGTAAGTACGGAATATATATGTGGAAGAACTGAATATATATGTGTAAGAACGGAATATATATGTGTAAGAACTGAATATATATGTGTAAGAACTGAATAAATATGTGTAAGAACTGAATATATATGCGTAAGAACTGAATATATATGCGTAAGAACTAAATATATATGCGTAAGATCTGAATATATATGCATAATAATTGAATATATATGCGTAAGAACTGAATATATATGCGTAATAACGGAATATATATGAGTAAGAACTGAATATATATGCGTAAGAATGGAATATATATGTGTAAGAACGAAATATATATGTGTAAGAACTGAAAATATATGTGTAAGAACGAAATATATGTGTAAGAATATATATGCGTAAGAACGGAATATATATGTGTAAGAACGGAATATATATGTGTAAGAACTGAATATATATGTGTAAGAACGGATTATATATGTGTAAGAACGGAATATATATGCGTAAGAACTGAATATATATTTGTAAGAACGGAATATATATGTGTAAGAACGGAATATATGTGTAAGAACGGAATATATACGTGTAAGAACGGAATATATATGCGTAAGAACGGAATATATATGGGTAAGAACTGAATATATATGTGTAAGTACGGAATATATATGAGGAAGAACTGAATATATATGTGTAAGAACGGAATATATATGTGTAAGAACTGAATATATATGTGTAAGAACTGAATATATATGTGTAAGAACTGAATAAATATGTGTAAGAACTGAATATATATGCGTAAGAACTGAATATATATGCGTAAGAACTAAATATATATGCGTAAGATCTGAATATATATGCATAATAATTGAATATATATGCGTAAGAACTGAATATATATGCGTAATAACGGAATATATATGAGTAAGAACGGAATATATATGCGTAAGAATGGAATATATATGTGTAAGAACGAAATATATATGTGTAAGAACTGAAAATATATGTGTAAGAACGGAATATATGTGTAAGAATATATATGCGTAAGAACGGAATATATATGTGTAAGAACGGAATATGTATGTGTAAGAACTGAATATATATGTGTAAGAACGGAATATATATGTGTAAGAACGGAATATATATGCGTAAGAACTGAATATATATTTGTAAGAACGGAATATATATGTGTAAGAACGGAATATATGTGTAAGAACGGAATATATACGTGTAAGAACGGAATATATGTGTAAGAACGGAATATATATGTGTAAGAACGGAATATATATGTGTAAGAACTGACTGTTTATGTGTAAGAACGGAATATGTATGTGTAAGAACGGAATATATACGTGTAAGAACTGAATATATATGTGTAAGAACTGAATATATATTTGTAAGAACTGAATATATATGTGTAATAACTGAATATATATGCGTAAAACTGAATATATATGTGTAAGAACGGAATATATATGTGGAAGAATGGAATATATATGTGTAAGAACGGAATATATGTGTAAGAATATATATGCGTAAGAACGGAATATATATGTGTAACAACTAAATATATATGTGTAAGAACGGAATATATATGTGTAAGAACGGAATATATATGTGTAAGAACGGAAAATATATATGTAAGAACGGAATATATATGTGTAAGAACTGAATATATATGTGTAAGAACTGAATATATATGTGTAAGAACTGAATATATATGCGTTTGAACGGAATATATATGAGTAAGAACGGAATATGTACGTGTAAGAACGGAATATATATGTGTAAGAACGGAGTATATATGTGTATATATGTGTAAGAACGGAAGATATATGTGTAAGAACTGAATATATATATGTGTAAGAAGTGAATATATATGTGTAAGAACTGAATATATATGTGTAAGAACGGAATATATATGAGTTAGAACAGAATATGTACGTTTAAGAACGGAATATATATGTGTAAGAACTGAACATATATGTGTAAGAAATGAATATATATGCGTAAGAACTGAATATATATGCGTAAGAAAGGAATATATATGTGTAAGAACTGAATATGTATGCGTAAGAACTGAATATATATGCGTAAGAACGTAATATATATGCGTAAGAAAGGAATATATATGTTTTTAGAACGGAATATGTACGTGAACGAACGGAATATATATGTGTAAGAACGGAATATATATGTGTAAGAACGGAATATATATGTGTAAGAACTGAATATATACGTGTAAGAAGTGAATATATATGTGTAAGAACTGAATATATAAGTGTAAGAACGGAATATATATGTGTAAGAACGGAATATATATGTGTAAGAACTGAATATATACGTGTAAGAAGTGAATATATATGTGTAAGAACTGAATATATAAGTGTAAGAACGGAATATATATGTGTAAGAACTGAATATATATGTGTAAGAACTGAATATGTATGCGTAGGAACGGAATATATATGCGTAAGAACGTAATATATATGCGTAAGAACGGAATATATATGTGTAAGAACGGAATATGTACGTGTACGAACGGAATATATATGTTTAAGAACGGAATATATATGTGTAAGAACGGAATATATATGTGTAAGAACGGAATATGTACTTGTAAGAACGGAATATATATGTGTAAGAACGGAATATATATGTGTAAGAACGGAATATATATGTGTAAGAACGGAATATGTACGTGTAAGAACGGAATATATATTTGTAAGAACTGAATATATATGCGTAAGAACTGAATATATATGCGTAAGAACGGAATATATATGTGTAATAACTGAATATATATGCGTAAAACTGAATATATATCCGTAAGAACTGAAGATATATGTGTAAGAAATGAATATATATGCGTAAGAATTGAATATGTACGTGTAAGAACGGAATATATATGTGTAAGAACTGAATATATATGTGTAAGAACTGAATATATACGTGTAAGAACGGAACATATACGTGTAAGACGGAATATATATGTGTAAGAACGGAATATATATGCATTAGAACGGAATAAATATGCGTAAGAACTGAACATATATGCGTAAGAACTGAACATATATGCGTAAGAACTAAATATATATGTGTAAGAACGGAATATATATGCGTTAGAACGGAATATATATGTGTAAGAACTGAATATATATGCGTTTGAACGGAATATATATGAGTAAGAACGGAATATGTACGTGTAAGAACGGAATATATATGTGTAAGAACGGAGTATATATGTGTATATATGTGTAAGAACTGAATATATATGTGTAAGAAGTGAATATATATGTGTAAGAACTGAATATATATGTGTAAGAACGGAATATATATGAGTAAGAACAGAATATGTACGTTTAAGAACGGAATATATATGTGTAAGAACTGAACATATATGTGTAAGAAATGAATAATTATGCGTAAAAACTGAATATATATGCGTAAGAAAGGAATATATATGTGTAAGAACTGAATATGTATGCGTAAGAACTGAATATATATGCGTAAGAACGGAATGTATATGCGTAAGAAAGGAATATATATGTGTAAGAACGGAATATGTACGTGTACGAATGGAATATATATGTGTAAGAACGGAGTATATATGTGTAAGAACGGAATATATATGTGTAAGAACTGAATATATACGTGTAAGAAGTGAATATATATGTGTAAGAACTGAATATATAAGTGTAAGAACGGAATATATATGTGTAAGAACGGAATATATATGTGTAAGAACTGAATATATACGTGTAAGAAGTGAATATATAAAAGTAAGAACTGAATATATAAGTGTAAGAACGGAATATATATGTGTAAGAACTGAATATATATGTGTAAGAACTGAATATGTATGCGTAAGAACTGAATATATATGCGTAAGAACGGAATATATATGCGTAAGAACGGAATATATATGTGTAAGAACGGAATATGTACGTGTACGAACGGAATATACATGTGTAAGAACGGAATATATATGTGTAAGAACGGAATATATATGTGTAAGAACTGAATATATACGTGTAAGAACTGAATATATATGTGTAAGAACTGAATATATAAGTGTAAGAACGGAATATATATGTGTAAGAACGGAATATATATGTGTAAGAACTGAATATATATGTATAAGAACGGAATATATATGTGTAAGAACTGAATATATATGTGTAAGAACTCAATATATATGTGTAAGAACTGAATATATATGTGTAAGAACTGAATATATATGTGTAAGAACTGCATATATATGTGTAAGAACTGAATATATATTTGTAAGAACTGAATATATGTGTAAGAACTCAATATATATGTGTAAGAACTGAATATATATGTGTAAGAACTGAATATATATGTGTAAGAACTGCATATATATGTGTAAGAACTGAATATATATGTGTAAGAACTGAATATATATGCGTAAGAACGGAATATATATGTGTAAGAACGGAATATATATGTGTAAGAACGGAATATGTACGTGTAAGAACGGAATATATATGTGTAAGAACGGAATATATATGTGTAAGAACGGAATATATAAGTGTAATAACGGAATATATATGTGTAGGAACTGAATGTGTAAGAACTGAATATATATGTGTAAGAACTGAATATATATGAGTTAGAACTGAATATATATGCTTAAGAACGGAATATCTATGTGTAAGAACGGAATATATATGTGTAAGAACGGAATATGTACGTGTAAGAACGGAATATGTATGTGTGAGAACGAAATATATATGTGTATATATGTGTAAGAACGGAATATATGTGTAAGAACTGAATATATATTTGTAAGAAGTGAATATATATGAGTTAGAACTGAATATATATGCGTAAGAGCGGAATATGTATGAGTAACAACGGAATATATATGTGTAATAACTGAATATATATGCGTAAAACTGAATATATATCCGTAAGAACTGAAGATATATGTGTAAGAAATGAATATATATGCGTAAGAATTGAATATGTACGTGTAAGAACGGAATATATATGTGTAAGAACTGAATATATATGTGTAAGAACTGAATATATACGTGTAAGAACGGAAAATATACGTGTAAGACGGAATATATATGTGTAAGAACGGAATATATATGCATTAGAACGGAATAAATATGCGTAAGAACTGAACATATATGCGTAAGAACTGAACATATATGCGTAAGAACTAAATATATATGTGTAAGAACGGAATATATATGCGTAAGAACGGAATATATATGTGTAAGAACTGAATATATATGCGTTTGAACGGAATATATATGAGTAAGAACGGAATATGTACGTGTAAGAACGGAATATATATGTGTAAGAACGGAGTATATATGTGTATATATGTGTAAGAACTGAATATATATGTGTAAGAAGTGAATATATATGTGTAAGAACTGAATATATATGTGTAAGAACGGAATATATATGAGTAAGAACAGAATATGTACGTTTAAAAACGGAATATATATGTGTAAGAACTGAACATATATGTGTAAGAAATGAATATATATGCGTAAGAACTGAATATATATGAGTAAGAAAGGAATATATATGTGTAAGAACTGAATATGTATGCGTAAGAACTGAATATATATGCGTAAGAACGGAAAGTATATGCGTAAGAAAGGAATATATATGTGTAAGAACGGAATATGTACGTGTACGAATGGAATATATATGTGTAAGAACGGAGTATATATGTGTAAGAACGGACTATATATGTGTAAGAACTGAATATATACGTGTAAGAAGTGAATATATATGTGTAAGAACTGAATATATAAGTGTAAGAACGGAATATATATGTGTAAGAACGGAATATATATGTGTAAGAACTGAATATATACGTGTAAGAAGTGAATATATAAAAGTAAGAACTGAATATATAAGTGTAAGAACGGAATATATATGTGTAAGAACTGAATATATATGTGTAAGAACTGAATATGTATGCGTAAGAACTGAATATATATGCGTAAGAACGGAATATATATGCGTAAGAACGGAATATATATGTGTAAGAACGGAATATGTACGTGTACGAACGGAATATACATGTGTAAGAACGGAATATATATGTGTAAGAACGGAATATATATGTGTAAGAACTGAATATATACGTGTAAGAACTGAATATATATGTGTAAGAACTGAATATATAAGTGTAAGAACGGAATATATATGTGTAAGAACGGAATATATATGTGTAAGAACTGAATATATATGTATAAGAACGGAATATATATGTGTAAGAACTGAATATATATGTGTAAGAACTCAATATATATGTGTAAGAACTGAATATATATGTGTAAGAACTGAATATATATGTGTAAGAACTGCATATATATGTGTAAGAAATGAATATATATTTGTAAGAACTGAATATATATGTGTGAGAACTGAATATATATGTGTAAGAACTGAATATATATGCGTAAGAACGGAATATATATGTGTAAGAACGGAATATATATGTGTAAGAACGGAATATGTACGTGTAAGAACGGAATATATATGTGTAAGAACGGAATATATATGTGTAAGAACGGAATATATAAGTGTAATAACGGAATATATATGTGTAGGAACTGAATGTCTAAGAACTGAATATATATGTGTAAGAACTGAATATATATGAGTTAGAACTGAATATATATGCTTAAGAACGGAACATATATGTGTAAGAACGGAATATATATGTGTAAGAACGGAATATGTATGTGTAAGAACGGAATATGTATGTGTAAGAACGGAATATATATGTGTATATATGTGTAAGAACGGAATATATGTGTAAGAACTGAATATATATTTGTAAGAAGTGAATATATATGAGTTAGAACTGAATATATATGCGTAAGAGCGGAATATGTATGAGTAACAACGGAATATATATGTGAAACAACGGAATATGTACGTGTAAGAACGGAATATGTATGTGTAAGAACGGAATATATATGTGTAAGAACGGAATATATATGTGTAAGAACGGAATATATGTGTAAGAACGGAATATATACGTGTAAGAACGGAATATATGTGTAAGAACGGAATGTATATGTGTAAGAACGGAATATATATGTGTAAGAACTGACTGTATATGTGTAAGAACGGAATATGTATGTGTAAGAACGGAATATATACGTGTAAGAACTGAATATATATGTGTAAGAACTGAATATATATTTGTAAGAACTGAATATATATGTGTAAGAATTGAACATATATGCGTATGAACTGAATATATATGCGTAAGAACGGAATATATATGCGTAAGAACGGAATATATATGTGCAAGAACGGAGAATATGTACCTGTAAGAACGGAATATATATGTGTAAGAACGGAATATATATGTGTATATATGTGTGAGAACGGAATATATATGTGTAAGAACTGAATATATATGTGTAAGAAGTGAATATATATGTGTAAGAAGTGAATATATATGTGTAAGAACTGAATATATATGTGAAAGAACTGAATATATATGCGTAAGAACGGAATATATATGCGTAAGAACAGAATATATATGCGTAAAACTGAATATATATGCGAAAGAACGGAATATATATGCGTAAGAACGGAATATATGTGTAAGAATGGAATATATACGTGTAAGAACGGAATATATATGTGTAAGAACGGAATATATACGTGTAAAAACGGAATATATATGTGTAAGAACGGAATATATATGTGTAAGAACGGAATATATATGTGTAAAAACGGAATATATATGTGTAAGAACTGAATATATATATGTAAGAACTGAATATATATGTGTAAGAAATGAATATATATTTGTAAGAACTGAATATATATGTAAGAACTGAATATATATGTGTAAGAACTGAATATATAGGCGTAAGAACGGAATAAATATGTGTAAGAACGGAATATGTACGTGAAAGAACGGAATATGTATGTGTAAGAACGGAATATATATGTGTATATATGTGTAAGAACAGAATATATATGTGTAAGAACTGATTATATATGTTTAAGAAGTGAATATATATGTGTAGGAACTGAATATATATGTGTAAAAAAGGAATATATATGTGTAAGAACGTAATATGTACGTGTAAGAACGGAATATATATGTGTAAGAACTGAATATATATGTGTAAGAAGGGAATATATATGTGTAAGAACTGAATATATATGTGTAAGAACGGAATATATATGTGTAAGAACGGAATATATATGTGTAAGAACGGAATATGTACGTGTAAGAACGGAATATATATGTGTAAGAACTGAACATATATGTGTAAGAAATGAATATATATGCGTAAGAACTGAATATATATGCGTAAGAACTAAATATATATGTGTAAGAACGGAATATATATGTGTATATATGTGTAAGAACGGAATATATGTGTAAGAATATATATGCGTAAGAACGGAATATATATGTGTAACAACTAAATATATATGTGTAAGAACGGAATATATATGTGTAAGAACGGAATATATATGTGTAAGAACGGAATATATATATGTAAGAACGGAATATATATGCGTTTGAACGGAATATATATGAGTAAGAACGGAATATGTACGTGTAAGAACGGAATATATATGTGTAAGAACGGAGTATATATGTGTATATATGTGTAAGAACGGAAGATGTATGTGTAAGAACTGAATATATATGTGTAAGAAGTGAATATATATGTGTAAGAACTGAATATATATGTGTAAGAACGGAATATATATGAGTAAGAACAGAATATGTACGTTTAAGAACGGAATATATATGTGTAAGAACTGAACATATATGTGTAAGAAATGAATATATATGCGTAAGAACTGAATATATATGCGTAAGAAAGGAATATATATGTGTAAGAACTGAATATGTATGCGTAAGAACTGAATATATATGCGTAAGAACGGAATATATATGCGTAAGAAAGGAATATATATGTGTAAGAACGGAATATGTATGTGAACGAACGGAATATATATGTGTAAGAACGGAATATATATGTGTAAGAACGGAATATATATGTGTAAGAACTGAATATATACGTGTAAGAAGTGAATATATATGTGTAAGAACTGAATATATAAGTGTAAGAACGGAATATATATGTGTAAGAACGGAATATATATGTGTAAGAACTGAATATATACGTGTAAGAAGTGAATATATATGTGTAAGAACTGAATATATAAGTGTAAGAACGGAATATATATGTGTAAGAACTGAATATATATGTTTAAGAACTGAATATGTATGCGTAAGAACTGAATATATATGCGTAAGAACGTAATATATATGCGTAAGAACGGAATATATATGTGTAAGAACGGAATATGTACGTGTACGAACGGAATATATATGTTTAAGAACGGAATATATATGTGTAAGAACGGAATATATATGTGTAAGAACGGAATATGTACGTGTAAGAACGGAATATATATGTGTAAGAACGGAATATATATGTGTAAGAACGGAATATATATGTGTAAGAACGGAATATGTACGTGTAAGAACGGAATATATATGTGTAAGAACTGAATATATATGCGTAAGAACTGAATATATATGCGTAAGAACGGAATATATATGTGTAATACTTGAATATATATGCGTAAAACTGAATATATATGTGTAAGAACGGAATATATATGTGGAAGAATGGAATATATACATGTATGTGTAAGAACGGAATATATGTGTAAGAATATATATGCGTAAGAACGGAATATATATGTGTAACAACTAAATATATATGTGTAAGAACGGAATATATATGTGTAAGAACGGAATATATATGTGTAAGAACGGAATATATATATGTAAGAACGGAATATATATGTGTATGAACTGAATATATATGTGTAAGAACTGAATATATATGTGTAAGAACTGAATATATATGCGTTTGAACGGAATATATATGAGTAAGATCGGAATATGTACGTGTAAGAACGGAATATATATGTGTAAGAACGGAGTATATATGTGTATATATGTGTAAGAACGGAAGATATATGTGTAAGAACTGAATATATATGTGTAAGAAGTGAATATATATGTGTAAGAACTGAATATATATGTGTAAGAACGGAATATATATGAGTAAGAACAGAATATGTACGTTTAAGAACGGAATATATATGTGTAAGAACTGAACATATATGTGTAAGAAATGAATATATATGCCTAAGAACTGAATATATATGCGTAAGAAAGGAATATTTATGTGTAAGAACTGAATATGTATGCGTAAGAACTGAATATATATGCGTAAGAACGGAATATATATGCGTAAGAAAGGAATATATATGTGTAAGAACGGAATATGTACGTGAACGAACGGAATATATATGTGTAAGAATGGAATATATATGTGTAAGAACGGAATATATATGTGTAAGAACTGAATATATACGTGTAAGAAGTGAATATATATGTGTAAGAACTGAATATATAAGTGTAAGAACGGAATATATATGTGTAAGAACGGAATATATATGTGTAAGAACTGAATATATACGTGTAAGAAGTGAATATATATGTGTAAGAACTGAATATATAAGTGTAAGAACGGAATATATATGTGTAAGAACTGAATATATATGTGTAAGAACTGAATATGTATGCGTAAGAACTGAATATATATGCGTAAGAACGTAATATATATGCGTAAGAACGGAATATATATGTGTAAGAACGGAATATGTACGTGTACGAACGGAATATATATGTTTAAGAACGGAATATATATGTGTAAGAACGGAATATATATGTGTAAGAACGGAATATGTACATGTAAGAACGGAATATATATGTGTAAGAACGGAATATATATGTGTAAGAACGGAATATATATGTGTTAGAACGGAATATGTACGTGTAAGAACGGAATATATATGTGTAAGAACTGAATATATATGCGTAAGAACTGAATATATATGCGTAAGAACGGAATATATATGTGTAATAACTAAATATATATGCGTAAAACTGAATATATATCCGTAAGAACTGAAGATATATGTGTAAGAAATGAATATATATGCGTAAGAATTGAATATGTACGTGTAAGAACGGAATATATATGTGTAAGAACTGAATATATATGTGTAAGAACTGAATATATACGTGTAAGAACGGAAGATATACGTGTAAGAACGGAATATATATGTGTAAGAACGGAATATATATGCATTAGAACGGAATAAATATGCGTAAGAACTGAACATATATGCGTAAGAACTGAACATATATGCGTAAGAACTAAATATATATGTGTAAGAACGGAATATATATGCGTAAGAACGGAATATATATGTGTAAGAACTCAATATATATGCGTTTGAACGGAATATATATGAGTAAGAACGGAATATGTACGTGTAAGAACGGAATATATATGTGTAAGAACGGAGTATATATGTGTATATATGTGTACGAACGGAAGATATATGTGTAAGAACTGAATATATATGTGTAAGAAGTGAATATATATGTGTAAGAACTGAATATATATGTGTAAGAACGGAATATATATGAGTAAGAACAGAATATGTACGTTTAAGAACGGAATATATATGTGTAAGAACTGAACATATATGTGTAAGAAATGAATATTTATGCGTAAGAACTGAATATATATGCGTAAGAAAGGAATATATATGTGTAAGAACTGAATATGTATGCGTAAGAACTGAATATATATGCGTAAGAACGGAATATATATGCGTAAGAACGGAATATATATGTGTAAGAACGGAATATGTACGTGTACGAACGGAATATATATGTGTAAGAACGGAATATATATGTGTAAGAACGGAATATATATGTGTAAGAACGGAATATATACGTGTAAGAAGTGAATATATATGTGTAAGAACTGAATATATAAGTGTAAGAACGGAATATATATGTGTAAGAACGGAATATAGATGTGTAAGAACTGAATATATACGTGTAAGAAGTGAATATATATGTGTAAGAACTGAATATATAAATGTAAGAACGGAATATATATGTGTAAGAACTGAATATATATGTGTAAGAACTGAATATGTATGCGTAAGAACTGAATATATATGCGTAAGAACGGAATATATATGCGTAAGAACGGAATATATATGTGTAAGAACGGAATATGTACGTGTACGGACGGAATATACATGTGTAAGAACGGAATATATATGTGTAAGAACGGAATATATATGTGTAAGAACTGAATATATACGTGTAAGAACTGAATATATATGTGTAAGAACTGAATATATAAGTGTAAGAACGGAATATATATGTGTAAGAACGGAATATATATGTGTAAGAACTGAATATATATGTATAAGAATGGAATATATATGTGTAAGAACTGAATATATATGTGTAAGAACTCAATATATATGTGTAAGAACTGAATATATATGTGTAAAAACTGAATATATATGTGTAAGAACTGCATATATATGTGTAAGAACTGAATATATATTTGTAAGAACGGAATATATATGTTTAAAAACTGAATATATATGTGTAAGAACTGAATATATATGCGTAAGAACGGAATATATATGTGTAAGAACGGAATATATATGTGTAAGAACGGAATATGTACGTGTAAGAACGGAATATATATGTGTAAGAACGGAATATATATGTGTAAGAACGGAATATATAAGTGTAATAACGGAATATATATGTGTAAGAACTGAATGTGTAAGAACGGAATATATATGTGTAAGAACTGAATATATATGCGTAAGAACTGAATATATATATGTAAGAACTGAATATATATGTGTAAGAACTGAATATATATGCGTAAGAACGGAATATATATTTGTAAGAACGGAATGAATATGTGTAAGAACGGAATATGTACGTGTAAGAACGGAATATATATGTGTAAGAACGGAATATATATGTGTATATATATGGAAGAACGGAATATATATGTTTAAGAACTGAATATATATGGGTAAGAAATGAATATATATGTGTAAGAACTGAATATATATGTGTAAGAACGGAATATATATGTGTAAGAACGGAATATATATGTGTAAGAAATGAATATATATGCGTAAGAACTGAATATATATCCGTAAGAACTGAATATATATGCCTAAGAACTGAATATATATGTTAGAACTGAATATATATGTGTAAGAACTGAATATATATGCGTAAGAACTGAATATATATGCGTAAGAACGGAATATATATGCGTAAGAACGGAATATATACGTGTAAGAACGGAATATGTACGTATAAGAACGAAATATATATGTGTAAGAACGGAATATATATGTGTAAGTACGGAATATATATGTGTAAGAACTGAACATATATGTGTAAGAAATGAATATATATGCGTAAGAACTGAATATATATGCGTATGAACGGAATATATATTTGTAGTAACTGAATATATATGCGTAAAACTGAATATATATGCGTCAGAACTGAACATATATGTGTAAGAAATGAATATATATGTGTAAAAACTGAATATATATGCTTAAGAACTGAATATATATGCGTAAAACTGAATATATATGCGAAAGAACGGAATATATATGCGTAAGAACGGAATATATGTGTGTAAGAACGGAATATATATGTGTAAGAACGGAATATATATGTGTAAGAACGGAATATATACGTGTAAGAACGTAATATATATGTGTAAGAACTGAATATATATGCGTAAGAACTGAATATATATGCGTAAGAACTGAATATATATGCGTAAGAACTGAATATATATGCGTAAGAACTGAATATGTATGCGTAAATCTGAATATATATGTGTAAGAACTGAATATATATGCGTAAGAACTGAATATATATGCGTAAGAACTGAATAAAATATATATGCGTAAGAAAGCAATATATATGCGTAAGAACGGAATATATATGTGTAAGAACGGAATATATATGTGTAAGAACGGAATATATATGTGTAAGAACGGAATATATATGCGTAAGAACTGAATATATATGTGTAAGAACTGAATATATATTCGTAAGAATTGAATATATATGCATAAAACTGAATATATATGCGAAAGAACGGAATATATATGCGTAAGAATGGAATATATGTGTAAGAACGGAATATATATGTGTAAGAACGGAATATATATGTGTAAGAACGGAATATATACGTGTAAGAACGGAATATATATGTGTAAGAACGGAATATATATGTGTAAGAACGGAATATATATGTGTAAAAACGGAATATATATGTGTAAGACCTGAATATATACACTGTATGTGTAAGAACGGAATATATACGTGTAAGAACGGAATATAAACGTGTAAGAACGGAATATATATGTGTAAGAACGGAATATATATGCATTAGAACGGAATATATATGCGTAAGAACTGAATATATATGCGTAAGAACTGAATATATATGCGTAAAACTGAATATATATATCCGTAAGAACGGAATATGTACGTGTAAGAACGGAATATATATGTGTAAGAACGGAATATATATGCGTAAGAACTGAATATATATGAGTAAGAACTAAATATATATGTGTAAGAACTGAATATATATGCATAAGAACTGAATATATATGCGTATAACTGAATATATATGCGAACGAACGGAATATATATGCGTAAGAATATATATGCGTATGAACGGAATATATATGTGTAAGAACGGAATATATCTGCGTAAGAAATCAATATATATGCGTAAAACTGAATATATATGCGAAAGAACGGAATATATATGCGTAAGATCTGAATATATGCGTAAGAACTGAATATATATGCGTAAGAAATGAATATATATGCCTAAGAACTGAACATATATGCGTAAGAACTGAATATATATGCGTAAGAACTGAACATATATGCGTAAGAACTGAACATATATGCGTAAGAACTGAATATATATGCGTAAGAACGGAATATATATGTGTAAGAACGGAATATGTATGTGTAAGAACGGAATATATATTTGTAAGAACGGAATATATATGCGTAAGAACGGAATATATATGTGTAAGAACGGAATATGTATGTGTAAGAACGGAATATATATTTGTAAGAACGGAATATATATGTGTAAGAACGAAATATATATGTGTAAGAATGGAAGATATATGTGAAAGAACGGAATATATATGTGTAAGAACGGAATATGTATGTGTAAGAACGGAATATATATGTGTAAGAACGGAATATATATGTGTAAGAACGGAATATATGTGTAAGAATATATATGCGTAAGAACGGAATATATATGTGTAAGAAAGGAATATATATGCGTAAGTACTGAATATATATGCGTAAAAACGGAATATATATGTGTAAGAACGGAATATATATATGTGTAAGAACGGAATATGTACGTGTAAGAACGGAATATATATGTGTATATATGTGTAAGAACGGAATATATGTGTAAGAATATATATGCGTAAGAACGGAATATATATGTGTAAGAACTGAATATGTATGTGTAAGAACTGAATATATATGTGTAAGAACTGAATATATATGTGTAAGAACTGAATATATATGTGTAAGAACTGAATATATATGTGTAAGAACTGAATATATATGCGTAAGAACTGAATATATATGCGTAAGAACTGAATATATATGCGTAAGAACTGAATATATATGCGTAAGAACTGAATATATATTCGTAAGAACTGAATATATATGCGTAAGAACGGAATATATATGCGTAAGAACTGAATATATATGCGTAAGAACTGAATATATATGTGTAAGAACGGAATATATATGTGTAAGTACTGAATATATATGTGTAAGAACGGAATATATGTGTAAGAATATATATGCGTGAGAACGGAATATATATGTGTAAGAACGGAATATATATGCGTAAGAACTGATTATATATGTGTAAGAACTGAACATATATGTGTAAGAACTGAATATATATGCGTAAGAACTGAATTTATATGCGTAAAACTGAATATATATATCCGTAAGAACGGAATATGTACGTGTAAGAACGGAATATATATGTGTAAGAACGGAATATATATGCGTAAGAACTGAATATATATGAGTAAGAACTGAATATATATGTGTAAGAACTGAATATATATGCATAAGAACTGAATATATATGCGTATAACTGAATATATATGCGAAAGAACGGAATATATATGCGTAAGAATATATATGCGTATGAACGGAATATATATGTGTAAGAACGGAATATATCTGCGTAAGAAATCAATATATATGCGTCAAACTAAATATATATGCGAAAGAACGGAATATATATGCGTAAGAACGGAATATATGTGTAAGAACGGAATATATATGTGTAAGAACGGAATATATATGTGTAAGAACGGAATATATACGTGTAAGAACGGAATATATATGTGTAAGAACTGAATATATATGTGTAAGAACTTACTATATAACTGTAAGAACTGAATATATATGCGAAAGAACTGAATATATATGCGTAAGAACTGAATATATATGCGTAAGAACTGAATATATATGCGTAAGAACTGAATATATATGCGTAAAACTGAATATATATGTGTAAGAACTGAATATATATGCGTAAGAACGGAATATATATGTGTAAGAACGTAATATATATGTGTAAGAACGGAATAAATATGTGTAAGAACGGAATATATATGTGTAAGAACGGAATATATATGTGTAAGAAGTGAATATATACGTGTAAGAACGGAATATATATGCGTTAGAACGGAATATATATGCGTAAGAACGGAATATATATGTGTAAGAACTGAATATATATGCGTAAGAATGGAATATATATGTGTAAGAACAGAATATATATGCGTAAGAACTGAATATATATGTGTAAGAACTGAATATATATGTGTTCGAACTGAATATATATGCGTAAGAATTGAATATATATGCGTAAAACTGAATATATATGCAAAATAACTGAATATATATGAGTAAGAACGGAATATATGTGTAAGAACGGAATATATATGTGTAAGAACGGAATATATATGTGTAAGAACGGTATATATACGTGTAAGAACGGAATATATATGTGTAAGAACAGAATATATATGCGTAAGAACTGAATATATATGTGTAAGAACTGAATATATATGCGTAAGAACTGAATATATATGCGTAAGAACTGAATATATATGCGTAAGAACGGAATATATATGTGTAAGAACTGAATATATATGTGTAAGAACTGAATATATATGCGTAAGAATTGAATATATATGCGTAAAACTGAATATATATGCAAAATAACTGAATATATATGAGTAAGAACGGAATATATGTGTAAGAACGGAATATATATGTGTAAGAACTGAATATATATGGTTAAGAACGGAATATATACGTGTAAGAACGGAATATATATGTGTAAGAACAGAATATATATGCGTAAGAACTGAATATATATGTGTAAGAACTGAATATATATGCGTAAGAACTGAATATATATGCGTAAGAACTGAATATATATGCGTAAGAACGGAATATATATGTGTAAGAACGGAATATATATGTGTAAGAACGGAATATATATGTGTAGGAACGGAATATATATGTGTAAGAACGGAATATATATATGTGTAAGAACGGAATATATATGTGTAAGAAGTGAATATATATGTGTAAGAACGGAACATATATGTGTAAGAACTGAATATATATGCGTAAGAACGGAATATATATGCGTAAGAACTGAATATATATGCATAAGAACGGAATATATATGTGTAAGAACGGAATATATATGTGTAAGAACTGAATATATATGTGTAAGAACGGAATATATGTGTAAGAATATATATGCGTAAGAACGGAATATTTATGTGTAAGAACGGAATATATCTGCGTAAGAACTGAATATATATGTGTAAGAACTGAATATATATGTGTAAGAACTGAATATATATGCGTTAGAACGGAATATATATGTCTAAGAACGTAATATATATGCATAAGAACTGAATATATATGTGTAAGAACTGAATATATATGTGTAAGAACTGAATATATATGCGTAAGAATTGAACATATATGCGTAAAACTGAATATATATGCAAAATAACGGAATATATATGAATAAGAACGGAATCTATGTGTAAGAACGGAATATATATGTGTAAGAACGGAATATATATGTGTAAGAACGGAATATATACGTGTAAGAACGGAATATATATGTGTAAGAACAGAATATATATGCTGCGTAAGAACTGAATATATATGTGTAAGAACTGAATATATATGCGTAAGAACTGAATATATATGCGTAAGAACTGAATATATATGCGTAAGAACTGAATATATATATGCGTAAGAACTGAATATATATGCGAAAACTGAATATATATGCAAAATAACGGAATATATATGCGTAAGAACGGAGTATATGTGTAAGAACGGAATATATACGTGTAAGAACGGAATATATATGTGTAAGAACGGAATATATATGCGTTAGAACGGAATATATATGTGTAAGAACGGAATATATGTGTAAGAATATATATGCGTAAGAACGGAATATATATGTGTAAGATAGGAATATATACGCGTAAGAACTGAATATATATGCGTAATACTGAACATATATGCGTAAGAACGAAATATATATGTGTAAGAACGGAATATATATGTGTAAGAACGGAATATATATGTGTAGGAACGGAATATATATGTGTAAGAACGGAATATATTTATGTGTAAGAACGGAATATATATGTGTAAGAAGTGAATATATATGTGTAAGAACGGAACATATATGTGTAAGAACTGAATATATATGCGTAAGAACGGAATATATATGCGTAAGAACTAAATATATATGCATAAGAACGGAATATATATGTGTAAGAACGGAATATATATGTGTAAGAACTGAATATATATGTGTAAGAACGGAATATATGTGTAAGAATATATATGTGTAAGAACGGAATATTTATGTGTAAGAACGGAATATATATGCGTAAGAACTGAATATATATGTGTAAGAACTGAATATATATGTGTAAGAACTGAATATATATGCGTAAGAACTGAATATATATGCGTAAGAACTGAATATATATGCGTAAAATTGAATATATATTCGAAAGAATGGAATATATATGCGTAAGAACGGAAAAAATATGTAAGAACGGAATATATATGTGTAAGAACGGAATATATATGCGTAATAACTGAATATATATGCGTCAGAACAGAATATATGTGCGTAAGAACGGAATATATATGCGTAAGAACGGAATATATATGTGTAAGAACTGAATATATATGTGTAAGAACTGAATATATATGCGTAAGAATGTAATATATATGTCTAAGAACGGAATATATATGTGTATAAACGGAATATATATGTGTAAGAACGGAATATATATGTGTAAGAACGGAATATATATGCGTTAGAACGGAATATATATGTGTAAGAACGGAATATATGTGTGTAAGAACGGAATATATGTGTAAGAATATATATGCGTAAGAACGGAATATATATGTGTAAGAACGGAATATATACGCGTAAGAACTGAATATATATGCGTAATACTGAACATATATGCGTAAGAACGAAATATATATGCGTAAGAACGGAATATGTACGTGTAAGAACGGAATATATATGTGTAAGAACGGAATATATATGTGTAACAACTGAATATATATGTGTAAGAACTGAATATATATGTGTAAGAACTGAATATATATGTGTAAGAACGGAATATATATGCGTTAGAACGGAATATATATGTGTAAGAACGGAATATATGTGTAAGAATATATATGCGTAAGAACGGAATATATATGTGTAAGAACGGAATATATACGCGTAAGAACTGAATATATATGCGTAATACTGAACATATATGCGTAAGAACGAAATATATATGCGTAAGAACGGAATATGTACGTGTAAGAACGGAATATATATGTGTAAGAACGGAATATATATGTGTAACAACTGAATATATATGTGTAAGAACTGAATATATATGTGTAAGAACTGAATATATATGCGTAAGAACGGAATATATATGTCTAAGAACGGAATATATATGCATAAGAACTGAATATATATGTGTAAGAACTGAATATATATGTGTAAGAACTGAATATATATGTGTAAGAACGGAATATATATGCGTTAGAACGGAATATATATGTGTATGAACGGAATATATGTGTTAGAATATATATGCGTAAGAACGGAATATATATGTGTAAGAACGGAATATATAACGCGTAAGAACTGAATATATATGCGTAATACTGAACATATATGCGTAAGAACGAAATATATATGCGTAAGAACGGAATATGTACGTGTAAGAACGGAATAATATATGTGTAAGAACGGAATATATATGTGTAACAACTGAATATATATGTGTTAGAACTGAATATATATGTGTAAGAACTGAATATATATGCGTAAGAACGGAATATATATGTCTAAGAACGGAATATATATGCATAAGAACTGAATATATATGTGTAAGAACTGAATATATATGTGTAAGAACTGAATATATATGCGTAAGAATTGAACATATATGCGTAAAACTGAATATATATGCAAAATAACGGAATATATATGAGTAAGAACGGAATATATGTGTAAGAACGGAATATATATGTGTAAGAACGGAATATATATGTGTAAGAACGGAATATATACGTGTAAGAACGGAATATATATGTGTAAGAACAGAATATATATGCGTAAGAACTGAATATATATGTGTAAGAACTGAATATGTATGCGTAAGAACTGAATATATATGCGTAAGAACTGAATATATACGCGTAAGAACTGAATATATATATGCGTAAGAACTGAATATATATGTGAAAACTGAATATATATGCAAAATAACGGAATATATATGCGTAAGAATGGAGTATATGTGTAAGAACGGAATATATACGTGTAAGAACGGAATATATATGTGTAAGAACGGAATATATATGCGTTAGAACGGAATATATATGTGTAAGAACGGAATATATGTGTAAGAATATATATGCGTAAGAACGGAATATATATGTGTAAGATAGGAATATATACGCGTAAGAACTAAATATATATGCGTAATACTGAACATATATGCGTAAGAACGAAATATATATGCGTAAGAACGGAATATGTACGTGTAAGAACGGAATATATATGTGTAAGAACTGAATATATATGTTTAAGAACTGAATATATATGTGTAAGAACTGAATATATATGTGTAAGAACTGAATATATATGTGTAAGAACGGAATATATGTGTAAGAATATATATGAGTAAGAACGGAATATATATGTCTAAGAACGGAATATATATGCGTAAGAACTGAATATATATGTTTAAGAACTGAATATATATGTGTAAGAATTGAATATATATACGTAAAACTGAATATATATGCAAAATAACTGAATATATATGAGTAAGAACGGAATATATGTGTAAGAACGGAATATATATGTGTAAGAACGGAATATATATGTGTAAGAACGGAATATATACGTGTAAGAACGGAATATATGTGTAAGAACAGAATATATATGCGTAAGAACTGAATATATATGTGTAAGAACTGAATATATATGCGTAAGAACTGAATATATATGCGTAAGAACTGAATATATATGCGTAAGAACGGAATATGTACGTGTAAGAACGGAATATATATGTGTAAGAACTGAATATATATGTTTAAGAACTGAATATATATGTGTAAGAACTGAATATATATGTGTAAGAACTGAATATATATGTGTAAGAACGGAATATATGTGTAAGAATATATATGAGTAAGAACGGAATATATATGTCTAAGAACGGAATATATATGCGTAAGAACTGAATATATATGTTTAAGAACTGAATATATATGTGTAAGAACTGAATATATATGCGTAAGAATTGAATATATATACGTAAAACTGAATATATATGCAAAATAACTGAATATATATGAGTAAGAACGGAATATATGTGTAAGAACGGAATATATATGTGTGAGAACGGAATATATATGTGTAAGAACGGAATATATACGTGTAAGAACGGAATATATGTGTAAGAACAGAATATATATGCGTAAGAACTGAATATATATGTGTAAGAACTGAATATATATGCGTAAGAACTGAATATATATGCGTAAGAACTGAATATATATGCGTAAGAACGGAATATATATGTGTAAGAACGGAATATATATGTGTAGGAACGGAATATATATGTGTAAGAACGGAATATATATGTGTAAGAACGGAATATATATGTGTAAGAAGTGAATATATATGTGTAAGAACGGAACATATATGTGTAAGAACTGAATATATATGCGTAAGAACGGAATATATATGCGTAAGAACTGAATATATATGCATAAGAACGGAATATATATGTGTAAGAACGGAATATATATATGTGTAAGAACTGAATATATATGTGTAAGAACGGAATATATGTGTAAGAATATTTATTATATAACTGTCATAAATTTACATTGAACTATGAATGACGTAATTTTAGTATCACACAAAAAAAGTTATATCGTCACTAGTGACGATATGACTTTTTCATATCATCACTAGTGATGATATAACTTTGCCGGAACTACTTTCTTAACATATTTGTTAAAAAACACACTGGTTTAAAGTTAAAATATTTTTTAATTTCTTCTGTATACAAACATTCATATAGATTATACATACAGACTATATAGCCTGTGTCATTTTTTTTTTTAATTCCACAAAATTGTGTACAAACTTAGGTTGAATCCTTTTGACTGGTGTCCCCACTGGCTGTATAATTCTCCATTTGATGATTTGCAAAACCATAACAAATTCTTTATCAGAACTGATCTTGTAAAAATCACAGATCAGGCACTGATAAAAATAGCAAGAATGTATAATGGTCTGCTGATTCCTTGATGATCTGAAGAAAAACACAAAACAATCCACTCCTTCATTTTGTCTCCCTTATGAATTGAACAGAATAGAATAATGTTTCTCTGCTCACATTTTTTTTTCCTAAACAAATTTATTATTATGTGTGATAATGATTAAAACTCATTAAAATAAAAACAATGAACTTTTATAACATCTGTTGTTAACTTTATATGAATTGTTTATCAATGTTGTTGTTGTTGTTGTTATTGCAATTGTTGTCGTCTGCAACAGACAAAAATGGCTGATTTTTTAGATGAATACGCCTGGGCTGAATTAAATGCAATGTTAGCTGGGTCTGAGTGTGATGAAGTACAAAACAGTAATCAACCTGTGTCTGAGGCATCAAATTTAATTATGCCAATAAGGAAACAGATAGGAAATGAACAAAAATCACGGTTTGAAGCTGTCAACCCTGAGAAAATACAAGAATTCATAAATGCACAGGAAAACGAAAACACCAGGAGAAAGACACAGGCAGATATGAAATTATTTCGCCAATTTTGCAATGAACAAGGAGAAGACAGGCCTGTTGAACAGCTTGACATCCCTGAACTTGACCAATTATTTGGAAATTTCTTA